>LPNX010807802.1:37043-75024 GCA_001517045.1 Pseudotsuga menziesii
CTCAGGGATAGAAGATCTTTGCTACAGAGTTATAGGAGGGTTTCTAAGAAAAAGGGGTTTCTTCAGATTCAGTTTCTTCTGGACTTAATGAGGTATAATCGGTATTATTGTATCTTTTACCGTTGTGGAGCAAACCACTTTGCTCGTCGAAGTCACTTTCGCTTCCAAACATAGGTTAATAACAAAAAATCTAGAAATCTGATTCGATAAGCAATATGCCTTTCTCAGCCAAGAGCATTTTAATTTTCATACTTAATGAATTCAAGTACTTACCCCTTGGTCCTTTGAAAAACTGTCTTTCGACTTTGCTGAAAGAAGTATGTGTGTTGAGGGAAAACTCCATCACAAATGCTTCAAGGGTTCGCGTTGTCCAGAAATCAACAGCTCGTGATATCACGTTGTTCACCCTTTTCAAGATATATGATTATTTCTGGGGTCCAGTCTGGAAACTGATCTTCTTTGAAGTTTGTCTTTCTTTCTGTCAACCTAGATAACCACTGGTGCAATTCTATGTGGATAATACCAAAGAAAATTTCATAAATATCAGTAAAAATGTACCTTTGCAAAAAGTCATCTGAGCTATGACGAGGATCCTTATTTTCTTGTTCAGCAAATTTCAGATAAGTATCTTCAATCCAGTCACTGATTTCTTTTACTGAGGGCCTTCAAAAACATATCCCTCTAGGTACGACGTAGATCCCTCTAAGAAGGTATTGGTTCAACCGGAAACGGAACCAATTTGTTGGGATAAGGGTAGACCTAGGTTCTTATACTTTTATCTTCGCACCAATAAACGGACCCACAGTGTTGGCCCTTTCGGCAACAACCTGCGAACAAGTTGCAGTCTCACCCGAAACAGCTATGGGGTGCTGCATAATTAGGTTTCTACAAGCAAAAGAGGGATATTACTGTACCTTTAGCCTTAACAAATAGTAATTATGCAACATAGAGCTTCGATATTCACTTAAATAGCTTTGTAGTTTATATAAAAAGATAGTTTCTTGCTTAACCCTTAACTGGGAATTCACAGTGAAGTTAACTATTTATCTTACTTTATCATTCATCTACTTATCAAATGCATAAAATATAACAGGAACAAAATAAACAGAACCACCACAACACAAGATATACGTGGTTCACCCCCAGTGTAGGGGCTACATCCACAGAACTACATTTTATTCAACTCTTTACAAAACACAGTTCTGATCTACGCACTCAACTATAGATCCTTCCTTCAAAACCCTAATTTGTGCACTCAGCTGCAGATCCTTCCTTCAAAACCTTAATCTATGCACTTAGCTGCAGAACCTTTCTTACAAAACCCTTTGTGCACTCAGTTGTAGAGGTTTTCCATGCACTCAGCTGGGACTTAACCTTAAACCCAAAAATAGATCTTAGCTTCTTCGCATCACATCATCATCATATATAAAAATCTAACATGTCTCCTTTACATAAGTGCCTATTTATACAAGTGCACTATTACAATACCATGGGCTTAAACCATGGGCACCCGAAAACCATGGGACATTTACACAAAGAGGGGCGTTGAAACAACCCCGAAGCCCCTAATACTATTTTGGGTCGCAACTCCGCTTACAAGCTTCGCACGAAAACCGCGGAGTTGCCAAAATTAAGGACCTTCAAGGTCTGAACCCCAACAAGTTGGTTACTGTAGACCAACTCAGTTTTACTTGAAAGGGTCGCATGGAAACTAATGAGTCCACCATACCATTGGTTGATCAAGTTAAACCTGCTTCAGAGAGAATAGGGGCTGGAATGTATTAATCATTGATGGGCAATTTCGATCTTCCAGCTTCGATTAATTATTTATGTTCTACGAGTATAGGAAATTCTATTGCAATGGTTTTCAATAGAACGGACCCTTGGGTTCTTCCTTCCATTCATGAACCTGAACCGCCCTTGTTGATGGTGGAAATAGCTTACCAATATATCATTCACACCATTGTTGACCCCATCCCAGTTCCTCTCAGAGTCTAAGAGGATATGGACGAAGCCTATCTGCATGCTTGGGAAGAGAACTCTTCACATACTCAAGACTGCTTAGATATGGTTTTTCCATCTGACGAAGGCATTTTGGAAGCCATGTGCGAGTGTGATAAGATCTGCGAAGATATTAATCATCGATCTTATTTTCTTCCAGAGTTAAGCAGAATTGAAAATCAATAGTTCCATATGAGACTAACAGATGATGCTGATATTCCAATCAATCCCTTACCAAGGGAGGGGATATTTACTGAGGGGAATATGGAAAACATTTCCATTACTATACCTATCAACATCTCTGCGAACCCAAACATTGTGGAGAATGTATTTATCAGTGCAAACTGCTCTCTAGAGGAGATTGCTATCTATACAACCTTGTTTAAGGATTTCTGTGACGTATTTTCCTGGTCATATGAGGAGACGTCAGGCATTGATCCATCAATAGTTGAACATGAAATATGAACCTATCCTGATGCCAAACCAGTTCGACAAAAACTTAGACCTGTTAATCCCTGCAAAGCAGCAACTATCAATGCTGCAATTGAAAAGTTGTTGAAAGCTAGTTTTATTTACCCGATAGCTTTGACAGAATGGGTATCCAACCCCATTCATATCAACAAAAAACAAGGGACAATAGATGTCTATACCGAATTTCGAGATTTAAACAAAGCCTGTCCTAAGGACAACTACCCTGCTCCATTCATATATCAAATCAGTGATGCTTGTGCAGGGAGTGAAGTCTTCTTGTTTATGGATGGTTTCTTCGGGTATAATCAAATTCAAATTAAACAAATACACTAACATAAAACAACTTTTATTTATCCTTGGGGTGCATTCACGTACAAGAAAATTTCCTTTGGATTGAAAAATGCAGGGGATACTTTTCAACGGGAAATGAAATTTTCTTTTCATGAAATTAAATCTATTGTCAAACCCTACCTAAATGATCTTCCAGCACATTATCGAAAAAGGATTGATCATCGAGATCACTTGTGTTTAATCTTTGAAAGATGCAGACATTATAAAATACGTTTGAATCCCCACAAATGTGTTTTCTGTGTTGAGTTAGGTAGGTTACTTGGATTCATTGTTTCTAGGAAAGGTATTTAGGTGGATCCCTTGAAAGTTGAGGCCATTGTAAATTTTCCTCTTCCTCGTTCCATCAGGCAGCTTCAGAGCCTGCAAGGGAAGTCCAACTTTCTCCAATGTTTTATTGTAAATTATGCCAAGATCACTAAAGGTTTCATGCGCCTGTTGAAGAAGGACACCCAATTTGTATGGGATGAAACCGCACAGAGGCATTAAAAATATTTGTTGTCGGCACCATTACTGCACCCACCAGATTACTCTCATGACTTTATATTGGATCTGTCCGTATACGAGTCGACCATAGGGGTAGTACTAGTCTAGGAGGATGACAAGCTCCAAGAGCATGTCATCTACTATCTTATCCATGCTTTAGCTGGCCCTGAACTTAGGTATTTCCACGTCGAGAAGTTCACATTAGAAGCTGTATATGTTGTTTAGAGGTTGCATCATTACATCTTACTAAGGACTACAATAGTAGTGGTGGATGTTAACCCTTTCCAATATGTTTTGTCCTGACAGATAGTTGGAGTAAAATTCAATAAGTGGATAGCCATTCTCTTAGAGTTTGAATTAGATTTCCAATCTGCCAAATCCAAAAAATCCTTAGTTTTTGCGGAGCTTATCATAGCATTTCTTGTTGAATAAGGTGTAACGATTGAAGGAGACTCATTCCCAGATGAGCACATATTATTGATTTCTACCTCTAACCCGTGTTATGGAGATATACTTATCTATCTCCAGACTCTGAAGTGTCCTGCAACCTTTTCATGGGAAGAACGACACAAATTATGCTTGCATGCACAAAACTACCTCATTATTGGAGATACTTTATATCGTAGAGGGGTAGATTATGTTTTGTGTCGATGTCTTACCCATGAAGAAGCCGAGACTGTCCTAAATGATTCCCATAGTGGACCGTGTGGGGGTCATTTATCTGGGTTAGAAACAACCCAGAATATTTTACGTGCCGATTATTTTTGGCCCATGATATTTAAAGATTGTGTAGAAGCCGTGAAGCACTGTTACCCATGGAAGCTGCAACTTTTTTTGTTTTAAACCAAATTATCACACGTTTCGGTATTCCTAAAGAGATTGTCACTAACCATGGAAGTCACTTCCAAAACAACATGATGACCGAGTTGACCACTATGCTAGGGTTTAAACAAGACCATTCATCTTCTTTTTAACCCCAAGCGAATGATCAAGTCGAGGTAGTAATAAGACCTTGAAGACTATTCTCAAACATACTATTAATGTAGCTAGGTCAAATTGGCACATCATGTTCTATCCTGCACTTTGGGCTTATCAAACCAATGTGAAAACTGCTACAAGGTTCTCTCCTTTCCAACTTGTTCATGGTGTGGAAGCAATAACCCTAATTGAATTCGAAATCCTGTCCTTATGGATTGATATTCATGTGTTACCCAATACGACCGAGCTTGAAGAATGTTTGTTACATTTAGAACATCTAGATGAACAACGTAGGGATGCGCTAATGACAAATGAGACTCACAAAAATAGGGTGAAAAATCAATTTGATAAATCGGTCAAACCTAGGATTTTTTCTGAAGGGGAACTTGTCTTACTCTGGGACCAAGATAAAGAACCCCTGGGGGCATGGAAATTTAGGTCTATGTGGTTAGGACCCTATGTCATGTCCAAATTTCTAAATAAAGGCACATATGAATTAACTGATTTTGAGGGGAATAAGCTTCCTGAGCCTAGAAATGGACTGTACCTGAAAAAGTACTATGCTTAGGTTTAGCGCTTTTTTGTATTTTTATTGTATGTAGCTTTATGTACAATAGTTCACCAGTTTGTGTTCTTATATCATATGTTGGTTGTTACAGATGTCTTCCAAGTGGATGGTATGTTTTGCAGATGGTGCTAGTCGCCACACTTGCAACATAGCTTCAGCTGCATGGGTTATTTACTCAACCTCGGGACAACTAGTTTCCTCTAGAGGTGCTTGCCTAGGTCGTGCTACCAATAATGTGGCTGAATTCAGGGTTGTCATTGAGATTTTATGGGATGCCTTGTCATGTGGAATCACCCAACTGGAAGTCAAACTTGACTCTCAATTGGTGGTTTCCCAGCTCAATCGAGCTTATCAGGTGCGAAACCTTATTCTACTACGTCAGTTTATGAAAGTTAGGTTATTGGAAAGAAATTTTTATTTTATTACATTTAATCATATTCTAAGAAATCAAAATTCATTAACTGATGCATATGCACATTACATCTTGGATTGGCATTTAACACATATTTCATAAAATTTACAACAGACACATTGAAAAACACATGTAAATAAACTGACAATATATATATATGTGTGTGTGTGTGTGTGTGTGTGTGTGTGAATATATGCCCATATAGATAGGCTGAGTTTTGATCCTCAGATCCAGTCATAACTGTACAATATACAAAATATGGATCGTAATCCATAAAATGCTCCTAACGTCTAAGCTTCACCACCCTGGTCATCCTGACAACCCTGAGCATCCTGGTCATCCTGCTCTCGGGATTCTTCAACCTCTTCGTGTTATATTTTTAACATTAAGCTAGAATATCATTAGGATCTTTAACTGAGAGAACAACAAGCACAACAATCAAACACAAGAGACAATGAACATAGTTTTTTTCCTCGGGGAAACCATAAATTGAGAAAACCCTACAACTTCCTCAGAGATAGAATCAACACTAAAAGTGAAAGCCAAAAATAGTAAGATGATCTCTAGATAGTAATAATCTCTTTCTTCCTTGCCCTAGTGTCTTTCTCTTCCTTAGCTATGTGCTACAACTAAGTGTGTAAGTGTGTGATAAATAGAGAGGCTAGCTCTCTATCTATATTAATTCCCTACTTGACTAAACCCAACTAGGGCCGAATTCACTAGGTGAGTATAATAACCCTAGTGCCCCAAAACTCCGGGGACTTTAACCCTTAGACAATAGGAGGGTTACCCACATTGAATTGACATGACTTGTTTACAATATAGAAACTCTCGATAGGAACCGCAGGGCATGGCATGACTCAAGTACATTACAAATACATCCTGGAATAAACATCGGGTTATAATACATAAGAAATATAAGTGAATACATTCTGAAGTTACAATTACATCAACACTCCCTCTTAACTAGGAAGGTATTCTCTCGACACAAGTTATCAAGACAAGTCTTCTTCTCTGTATCATCTAAATAATCATAGAGTCTTTGTAATCTTCATCTTCAATTCATCTCTATCTTCAATTCACCTTCATCTTCAAGTCATTTTCACCCGGATCTAGATCATCACTCAATCTGGATCATCATCATTGGATTTGGATCATCCCTTGATCTAGATCATCTCTGGAGCATCCTCTATGGATCTGGATCATCCTTGATCTGGATCATCTCTATTGGATCATCATCACTGGATCATCACGGGTGCTATCTCATGATTCTTTTCGTCATAGGAATTTCTATAGATCCATCCCTTTTTCATGTTGGTTGTAGGCCTATCCTCCATGCATATAGTCTTCAGTGCTTATATCTGACCCTAAGTTAGAATGGCCCACCCAACACTTATATCTAATCATGTAGGAACCAATCCTATAATCATATCAGAAAGGCATGCCTAGCACTCATCTCTGACCATGTGGGAACCAATCCCACAACCCTGTCAGAAAGGCCCAACACTCACATTTGACACATGCGAGGAACCAATCCAACATACATGTTCAAACAGGCTCAACACTTATATTTGAAACATGCGAGGAACCAATCCAACATACATGTTCAAAAAGGATTTGCACTTACATTCAACACATGTGAGGAACTAATCCAATATGCATGTTCAAAAGGGCTCTGCACTTACATCTGACACATGCAAGGAACCAATCCAACATGCATGTTCGAAAGGGCTCTGCACTTACATCCGACACATGCAAAGAACCAATCCAACATGCATGTTTGAAAGGTATCTGAACTTACATCCGACACTTGTGAGGAACCAATCCAACATGCATGTTCAAAAGGGCATGCACTCACATCTAATCAAGTAGGAACCAATCCTACAGTCATATCAAAATGGCCCCCAGTCCCAAACTAAGCTACCTGGTAACTGACAAGGTGCCTCCATTCCAAGAAAGGCATTTAGCGCTTACTTTTGATCATGTAGGAACCAATCCTGTAGTCACATCAGAATGGCTCAGCACTAATATCTAACATGGAAGGAACCAATCCTCACCATGACAGAATGGATCATCCCTTCCATCTGACCATGGAAGGAACCAATCCTCTCACCATGTCAGAATGGATGTGGGTCTTGTTAAGTCAGTAAATTTTTCCTTCAATTTTGGTTTGACTTCTTAAATTTTTGGTTTTTTTTTTCATTTTTCAATTAAGCTTTTGTTTTAAGTCTTATTTTTACTTTCCTTTAGGAATTCTCTGGATGATTAGATAGTTTTTGAGCTTACCTTTTTATAGGTTTTATTTGATTCTTTGGTCTTTTGCATTTCAAAAGGGGTTAAAGAAAGTCATATTATCAAAAATTGATTCATTAATGTTTATTTGGAGATCGGAGATCACCTAGACATGATTTTCACCCCATCAGCTTTTAAATCTCCTACAAATTATCAAAAAGCTGAAAAATAGCAAAAAATTATCATTGGAGATATTCTTGTAGCGCTGGAGCGAAAATTTATAAAGGGCGCGCTACAAGAAAATCGTTTTTTGCTAGAATGGTCATTTTTCAGTCCGATTTTTGGGGATTTCGTTGGGCAAATGTTAAATAAATCATTGGTCATGTTTGATATGTGTCTTGCCAAGTTTTTTTTCATGTAAACAGGCGTCAGTCTCATGTGAGGGAGATTCTGGAAACTGTTCTGGCAACTGGATGCAAATTTCTGGCAAATGATGATAGTGAGTGAAATAAGGCAATATTTTCGGGGAAGATGTTCTAAATTAAATATTATGGAGCTGGATATGTTTCTGTGTGTGTTCCTGAGCACAGTTAATGCACTTTTATTTTTTCTCGTTTCACCACTCCTGGGAAAGCACTGTGCTGAAGTACAGAATGAACTTGTGCAAGTCTCTCAGTCATTCTCCGAGTCTTTGGCCAGGCAGAAGTTCACAGATAGTTGTGAAAGTGCATTGAATGAACAAATCCACGTGGAAGTACAACGTTTCATATATTTATCATGCTCTTTTTGCCTTCTTTGATAGAGACAATGTGGGTTTGCCAGGCTTTGCAAAATACTTCAAATTACCACCATCAAAACGCAATTTAAGAGCTTATCATTTGCCTGATGAGGAACAAAATCCAATTCAGATGATAACTGCCTTAGTACTTCAGTTGGTTCAATGTAGTGTGGCTTTTCAAGAAACCACTGAGGCAACTTTGATAGTTAGTGCTAAATGTAATATTATTGATGGTGATTCTAATCCGTCTAAATGTTTTGAAGCTGCGATGGAATGTTGTTGAAATTTTTGTGGAAGAATTCTTCAAGTTGTTGACAGCTCCCAAATCCCGGGACATTTCTGACTTTAAAGTAATCATCAAGAACCTTATTGTAGATTTGCTGATGACATTAAATGTGCCAGAACACCCTGCAGCCAGCCTCCTCCTCCAGCAATGACAAGCACTGGAATGTATGTGGCAAATCCAGCTTCGGATAAGATTACTCAACTCACTGACAATGTTTATCTCTGTCGCTCAGGCTCAGCTGCAGATTCCCAAGTGGTGTCTGGGTATGTTCGCTATTTTATTCATCAACACATAATACAACTTGGGCAACCTGCCACTGTGAAATTTGCTGCTAACTGGATAAGACTATTATCATATAATAATAAGAACATGCTCGAGACCGACCTCATTGTTGGTGGCTGAGATAAATATGAAGAGGGAATGCATTATTCAAGGTTGGAAAGTATTTTAGGGCTTCCAAGAAATATGATAAGGCTGCAAAGTGTATTGAACATGACACTTCATTCAGTGAGGAAATGTGTGGATTGTGACCCAAGTGCATGGAAAAAGCTGAAGGTTCTTGTTGACAGAGTTGATGAACCAGAAGATAAAACATCTGAAGAAACTGAAAATGCCACATCTGTACCGCAACTGAAGAATACCAATGAGCTGAAACTTTCACCAGAACGAAGCTCACAGTTTGATATATATTCTGTTCAAGTTTCAAATACATATGAGAAATAGGTAGCAGGAAAGATTGGTGAATATTTGCAAAGGATCACCTGTCATGAGATTTATATGCAGAGATTGGAGCAGGGGAATGGAGCAAATTTAAAAATAGGATTTACTGATAATACTGGTAGCTTTCCACCAGTGTAAAAGAAGTTCAAATCCTTATCTGGAGAAGACATGAAACTGCATATAGCTGCAAGTGTGAGTCATTGTGAGGTAGTAGCATTTGGGAACCTTGAAGATCCTGAAAAGGTTATCATAGGCTGTTTGGTGTCTCCTCGAGATAACCAACATTCTCTTGATTGCAATGTTGATGCTGATCAGACATCTTTGAATAATTCCAAGCATTTCTTTTCTATGGGGAATTGTGCAAGATTTGCTGACAAGACTCCAGAAAATGGGGTCATAGTTGCTGTTGGTAGAGAATGTGCAGACTCTATCACCAAGACAATTGAAAATGTAGATCAAGGTGCAGATAGCAATGTAATGGGAAATGAAGATAATCTCACTTGTCCCAAAGGGACCTTCAAGACTCCTGTTGGAGATGAAGAGTTAAATTTGATAATTCACAAGGGAGAATGTATAGATTCTGTTAGCAAGACAATTGAAAACATAGATAAGGTCATTGACCAAAAGGAAACAGCAGAGTTCCTCCCAGATTTGGAGGACAACATGCACAAAAAGAAAAAGAGCTTGGAAATGCAGCTTATAAGAAAAAGATTTTGAGACTGCTATCCATCATTTTCAAAAGGCTATTCGAGGAAAGCTGCTGTTCAGTTCTTCATGAAAGAATATGACAAAGTCATGGAACTTCTCAGGAAGGTTTCAAACATGATGAAAAAACTACTACAACAGGCCAGCCATTTAACTCAGACAAAGAAGAGAAACATAATTCTGCTCTATTTTTCCTGTTTTGAGTGATTGAAGTCAAATGCCTACCACGAGCTAATGGAGAGGAATTTTTGAAAACCAAAGGATATTTTTGTTCCTAAGATAATCATCTACAAAAACCTCTCTCAGTTTTGCAACAGCTGTCAAGGTTTGAAAGATTCAATCAAATATTTGCAGCCTATTTTTCAGGGAGTTTAAATATTCAATATTTTCCTGTTTTAGGGTTCACTTTTCGGGGAAGATTCTGATCGATTGGAGATGAATTTTGAAAAACAAAGAGAGTTTTTTGTACATAACGGACCCATTTACAAAAACCTCTCTCAGGTTTTACACACGTGTCACCAATTGAGAGATATGGAAGATTCTTTGACACCTATTTTCCAGAAATTCGCCATATTTGCCAGGAATCCGATTTGCTATTTTTAGTAAATTAGTTGAGTTAGTTAGTTAATGTAACTGCTGGGTAGTTTCAATTTTGACCTAATGAAGGGGATATGGAACTACTTATTTGTAACTATTTAGAGAGGTGAGCAAGACATTGTGAGGGTTCTGGATTTTGGGAGCATCAGGAGGTCTGCTAGCTGCTTGTACTATCAAACTTGTTCAGAGGAATGGTACTGTACTCTTATATACATTTACTGATGAAACTATGAATATATGACTCTTTACCCTTCATTTGGTCTATGTTGGCTTTGTTATTGAGCATGTTTTGCTTCTTAAATGGTAATTTCATTGCTAGTTGATGTCTTTTTCTGGTAATGCTTATCTTTTAATGTATGAACCACAGCATAGTTTCTTTGTTGGATGTTTGTGATATATTGTACATATTTATCAGTTATATGTATATGATTTAGTTGTTGCTTATTTTCTGAATGTATTCCCTGCATGTTCTTGAAGTTTATGACCAAAAACACACAAAACAAAACCCTAAACCCTAGTTTGAATTGAGTTTTACTCTTGAGATTGTGTTGGCTTGTTCCCCTAGCCTTAGGAACAATTTATGGCACAAACAGGTCTCATTATTTCCCTTTGGAGGAAACCTCTATCTAGAGAACACCAAGCTTCTCCCTGAAGTACTCGATTTTCACCTTAGTCAATGGCTTTGTCAACACATCAGCTATCTGTTCCTGTGTTGCAACATATTGGAGCTTCACTACTCCCCTCTACACCATTTACTTGATATAGTGATACTTTATCTCGATATGCTTCGACTTGTCATGAAACACTAGATTCTCTAACAACTTCATGCAACTCTGGTTGTCACAATGTATACAAGTAGCATCAATTTGGAGATCAAATAAATCAGATAGTAGCTTCCTCAGCTATACTGCCTCACAACTAGCTGAACAAGCTGTGACATACTCTACTATAGCTGTGCTCAGTGCCACATAGGATTGCTTCCTACTAAACCAAGACATCACACCTGATCCCATATTTAAGTAACACCCTGAAGTGCTCTTCCTATCGATGGAACTGCCTGCCCAATTTGAATCAACATAACCCTCCAAGTTAATCTTCTAATTCACCTTGTACTTGATCCCATAATCAATTGACCCCTCAGGTACCTCAGAATCTGCTTTGCAGCAATCAAGTGAACATGTCTCGGATCTGTCAGGAACTGGCTCAAGGTGTTCACAACAAAGCAAATATCTAGTCTCGTGTTCGTCAGGTACATCAAGGACCCAATCATCTAATGATACATCGTAGCATCAATCGCTTCCAATGAAGTATCACTCAACAACTTCAGGTTCTATGCCATAGGTGTGGTCATGGCCTTGCAGTCCATCATCCCAAACCTCCTCAGGATCTCTACTGCATACTTCCCTTGTCTGAGGGAGATTCCATCCGTATTCTGACACACTTCCATGCATAGAAAATAATGCATCATACCCAAGTCCTTCATTTTGAACTCGACAGCAAGATTTCTCTTCATATCAGTAATCAACCCATCCATACCTGTTACAAACATATCATCTACATACAGTAGGAGCATCACAGGGTTGCAATCTTCAACCTTGTAGTAAAGGTTGGAATCTGCTTTACTCTTGGTAAAGCCAAAACTAGATAGAAATATGTAATTATGTCATACCATGTCCTGGTTGCCTGTTTCAAACCGTACAGGGCTTTCTTCAATATACGCACATGAGACTCCCTGTCATGTGTCTCAAAACTGAGTGGCTGCTCTACGTACACTTCCTCTTCCACTACACCATTCAAGAAAGTAGTATTGACATCCATTTGGTGTATCTTCCATTTCATTACTGCAGCCAGAGCAAGTACTGATCTAATGGAAGTGTATCTAGCTACAGGAGCAAAGGTTTCTTCATAGTCTATTCCTTCTTTTTGTGAGAATCCACGTGTCACGAATCTTTCCTTATATTTCTCTATGCTACCATCTACAGCATGCTTGATCTTGTAGATCCATTTGGAAGTTGCAACCAACTTCCCTTCTGGTCTTGAGACAACATCCCAAACATCGATTGATACTCTTCAATCATAACATCCTTGCACTCTTTCCGTTCTGTTGTTTCTTCATAATTGGAAGGTTCTTCATTGATAAAGGCACATAGTAAAGCTACATATCCGGAGCAAGATCTGGTTCTCTTTCTTTCTCTGTGATTCTCTTCTGGAGCCCCATATCTTTTTGCACCTTGGATAGCTTCTCATACCCAAGCAGGTTTCCTCTTGTGAGGATTCTTCTCTTGAGGTGGATCTACAAGTCTTTGTGGTTCTTCAAGTTCTCGATCTTCTTCTTGAGTTTCTTTGTTCATGGTTGTATCATGAATTATGGGTGCTTCTGCTTCTTTAGGTTCTTCAATAGGTCTCTTTCTGGATTTGTTGTAAGCTGTGTCTTCATTAAATGTTACATCCCTGCTGATGTCGATATTCTTGAATCTTTGAAAATATATTCTATAAGCCTTCGAGCTTTCAGAGTATCCCACAAATATACCCTTCTTTCCTGAAGGATCTAACTTTTTCCTCTTTTCTTTCGAAATGTGTATGTACACTGGACAGCCAAATATTTTGAGCTGGCTGGCTTCTGGTTTCTTGCTGGAGAAGACTTATTCAAGAGTCTTGTTCTTGAGTACTCTGTGTGGGGTACGGTTCTGTAAATACACCATTGTTTTAGCAGCCTCTACCCATATATGCATGGGAAGATCTTGATCATGAAGCATTTCTCTTGCAAATTCCATGATAGTTCTATTCTTCCTTTCTGCAACCCCATTCTTTTGTGGATTATATGGAGTGGATAACTCCCTCTTAATCCCAGATTCTTTTCATAAGTCTTTGAATTCATTTGATGTGAATTCTCCGCCATTATCTGATTGAAAGGTCTTGATCTTCTTTTCTATGTGGTTCTCGATCAAGGCTTTGAATTGTTTGAACTTCCTAAAAACTTCATCTTTGTTCTTAATGAAGTAAATCCATGTCTTCCTAGAAAAGTCATCAATGAAAGAAACATAGTATACATAACCGCTTAGTGAACTTTATGACATTGGTCTGCATACATCAGAGTGGATGATTTCCAAGATTCCTTCTGCCTTGCTTTCGCTACTTGGAAATGTCTTCTTTATATTATTTCCTTTCGCACATCATTTGTAGACCCCTTCATGTTTTTCTTGAATTTATGGAAGACCTTCAACAACTTTGCTTGCAAGTGTTACTGCTCTGTAGTGCACATGTGCAAACCTTCTATGCCAAAGTTCATTTGGCTCTACTGTTGCATGGACCAATGCTTGTTCTGGATGGCCCTTCAATTTGTATAATCATCTTCTTGTTCTCCAATCACTATTACATCATCAATAGTCTTTCCTCTTGGCCACATGAGGACTTGTCCATCTACAAATGCAACCCTCATGCCTTTTGCATCTAGTGTCGATATGGATAAAAGATTTTTCTTTAGTCATGATACAAACAAGACATCCTTCATTTTCATAGACTTTCCAGAGTCTAGCTTGTAGGAGGATTCACCACTACCTTTTATGGGATATTGGTAGTCATCCCCAAGTTTCACCTTTAAATTGTGTGAATTATGTTCGGATAGTTTCTCAAAGAATTCCTTGAAACCTGTCATGTGTTTGGAATCCCCACTCTCAATAAGCCAATATTTGCATCCATGAGTGACAGTTCCTGTGATAGTGGAGATTAGAACATATTCATCTTCACTTGAAGAGTATTCACTTTCTTGTTTTACCCTTTTTCTGGAAGGATCATCATCCTCAGTAGTGTGAGCATGATGTCTTCTTTTGGAGTTCCTCTTCTTCTTGGATCCATTCTTATTCATGGGATAGTTTCTAGCATAGTGTCCTATTTCATCACATGTATAACATCTGAGTTTAGATGAACCTTTCTGATGAGAATTCTTACCTTGGTGATGATGCTTTTCCCTTCTTCCTTTCTTGGAGTGTACTATGAGAGCTTGATCTTCACTTCACATCTTTTCTTCTCGAGCTACTATTCGAGCTTCTTCTTGTGAAAATTCTTCCCATAGTCTACTGAAATTAAATAAATTCTTCCTAGCATAGATTCCTTGGATGAAAGAATCCCATGACCTAGGGAGGCCATTCAAAGTTGTCATCACAATTTCTACATTCTCTACTTCTTCATCTAATGCTTCCAGCTGTTCTTTGATCTGGGATACCCTTGTGAATTATGACTAGATCGTCTCCTCATTCTGGATCTTTACATTCTTCAACTGGTTCCTTAGAGTCATCTTCTAATTGATGTTCTTCCCTTCAAACAGTTTGGTTAGGGAATCAAACATGGCTTTAGGTGTCTTAAGGGAGGACACCTGTGGTATGACGTGATCCTTGATAGAATCAGCAATGATCCTCTTTTCCATAACCAAATTCTTCTTATGTAAGTCCTTGGCCTCATATCCCTCTAGAAATGGAACCTCCTCACTGATATAGGAGTCTAAATCATTTTCTTCCAGGACCAGGGAGATCCTATACTTCTAGGCTCCAAATTTATCATCTCCCTCAGGATTTTCATCAAGATTGGTATGATGGGACATCTTAACTGAGAACCTAAAATGGAAATACAAAATATTTAGATCTTAGCAAGTCAAGATGTTGAATCTGGATTTGGAGCTGAAATCATGTAGTGTTGGTTTAGGAGTAGATTAGGGTTTTTATTTTCCAGAGTTCTATCCAACCAAATGCTTTTAATTTAATACCTAACTTATATTTTGGGGAGGAGATCAATCGAGGCCTGGGCTCACTGAAAAAATCCACTTCTGTGAAAAGCCCTAATTTTCGGCAGTAGTGTTGGGTCCAAAATTGAAAAACCTCATAATTGGATTCTATTTCGACAGAAAGATGTGCCCTAGGGAGGAGAGTTATTCCACCCTACTTTTGCTGAAAATATCTGGAGAGATATCCATAAAATAGGAATCCCTAGTTCCTGCAGCTGCACAATGTCTTCTTCTCAGGTTAGCTTTGATACCATGTTAGATTTTTAACATTAATCTAGCATATCATTAGGATCTTTAAGTGAGATAATAACAAGCACATCAATCAAACATAAGAGACAATGAACATAGTGTTTTTCCTCAGGGAAACTATAAATGGAGAAAACCCCGTAACTTCCTCAAAGATAGAATCAACACCAAAAGTGAAACCCCAAAAGAGTAAGATGATCTCTCGACAGCAATAACCTCTTTCTTCCTTTCCCCAGTGTCTTTCTTCCTCAGCTATGCGCTACAACTGAGTGTGAGTGAAAGTGTGATAAATAGAGAGGCTAGCTCTCTATTTATAATAATTCCCAACTTGACTAAACCCAACTAGGGCCGACTTCACTAGGTGAGTCTAATAACACTAGTGACCCAGAACTGTGGGGACTTTAACCCTTAGACAATAGGAGGGTTACCCACCTTGACTTGACATGAGTTGTTTACATTATATAAACTCCCGATAGGAACCTCAAGGCATGACATGACTCAAGTACATTACAAATACATCCCGGAATAAACATCAGGTTACAATACATAAGAAATACAAGTGAATACATTTCGAAGTTACAATTACATCAAAACTTTGGCTGCAGCAGCCTCTATGTACATTAGCACTTCTCTGGCTAACCTCCTCTTAAGGTGTACCAACCACTAACTCCTGCATCACGGTAGGGATCTGCTCAATCCGTAAAGTAGGTACTCTTTGGGTAATCCTGGACAACTTCCCCTCAAGAACCCTAATCAGACCCTGATCTTCACCTGCCACAGGTTGTACATAGATACGAGGATTCCCAACAGGGAGAACTGGTCCAATATCTACATTTTAAAATTTTTTTTGGATTAAAAACTCTTATACATATGTATATATCTTTATGAAAAAAATTCATACAAATTTAAAAAATTGAAAACCAAAATACTTGGCACTCCCCATGATCCTCCAAGAGGGAGGAAAAGGTCATTGTCACCTCAGAAATCCATCCCAGCATATGGAATCTGCTCTAGTGCTGGTAGTTGTTGCTCCCACCATAGGTATAATTCATCATCATACACACTCTAAACATATCCACTGCCACCCTGGCAGAGGAAGATTCCCCCCCACCTACTCAGTCTAGGCTGACGGGGAGAAGAAATTGGTAGAGGTACTGTAGGACTGAGACCTGCCACCCTCTCAAAGAAGAAGGCCACTAATATGCTAGAATAACCAAAGTTTTTCTATCAGTCTCTTTTGCAATCAGAGAGTTTCTTCTTCATTATTAGAATTATTGTCGAGCACCAGTCAAATAAAGATCCCTTTAGACATTCCACTGCGAGTCTCGTTTGGTTTCGAGTTGAAAGATGAAGTGATGATGATCCTGCAACCCTCACCATTTTTCTTACCAACACCTATAATGGCAAGCTCCAAATACGAACAATAGGGATGCAAGTACCCTTATTTTACGTACCAGGTGCACAGTATGTGTCAATATAGTTTTGCACACTTATAAGGTCACCTCCTCTACTGATACCTTCCAAGTTAAGAGAAAATCCTCATCGTGAAAAACCAGATATGAAATAGATGTCTTCTAAGGTAATCTCTAGAATCTCACCTTGTAGGTCAAATGCACCAAGATCATGATCCCAGTGGTTTATCAAAAGCTCCAGTAAGCAGACATTGGATTGCATAGGTGAGGTGCAAAAGAATTTAAGCAATCCACTTTGATGTAATGCATGCATTGTGGGGGCACTCCAAAGAGCATGTTGATCCATTTCTTCATGCTCCCTATCACTCCACTCCAACACCATGTTTTAGTCTTCCAATGAAGCCATTTTTCAAACATTAATTTCAATTAAAAACTTTGATTTTGGCTCTACATAGCTTTTCCCTATGTCGCACAGTATACGCGACTGTCCTTTGGAAATGTCACGTATCATACACAAGTTGCTTTCGGGAAAGATGCATATAAAATGCATGTATGTGACTGTCTAGGTCGCATACCTGTGTATACAGTGCGACCCCCATAGAATTGGCCTAAAACATCAAATTTTTTAATAAAATGAAAATTTGCTTGGATGAAATGAAAGAGCATAGAGAGTAGATTTACCTGGCACGTGCGGTTTTGAAAATTGTCCATCGAGTTGTCCACACCGATTGATTGAAGGCAGAGGTAAAACTTGTCCATATTGGGTAAAAATGTCAAATGGTGAGTTTTGATTTCTATTTTGAACTATTTGTAGAAATATTATTTCAAAAGTGGGTTTTTAGCCTATAGTTCTTATTTTTTATAAAAATCAAACTAATACCATGTCTTTTTTCTTCAATGAAATAGGTCTAAGGTCACTTAAAGTTGTTTTTCACTCATATAGGATAGGATTTTGGTCATTCATATGCATTTTTGCATTTATACCTAATCCATCTTAACCCTACAATTACTACTTATACCACAGACTATGGTATTTTAACCATTAGTACCTTTTTATATCATTTTTCTTCCATGGATAGCGCTTTCCTCACATGAGTACCCTAGATTAGAACACATTTATTATTTTTTGGTACTCATGCCACATTTGTTGTAGGTTCATGGGAGTCTTCTTAGCTATTTTTCATGCCAAATTGAGCCTCATTTTGGCCCCTTTTTACAAGCTCCCTGCCCTTATGGATTTTTTTAGACCTGGGTCTAACTCCTCAAAATAAACTCGACTGCCGAGTAAACTTGTCCATTCAGGATCGTTAAGAATATGTGAATAGGCATCTGCATTGGTGGTAGGTTATCTCTTTCTCGGACCATGTGGAATAATACAATAAAGGATCACTCTCTTTTCTATGGAAATGAGAAGAGTATTCTCAAGCATAGGTTTATCACTTTTTCAAACCTGAGGGACTAAATTTATGGAAAAGGAACACCTGGTATGAGCTTAGTTTTCTCTTTTTTGTGCTTTGGACCTAAACATGAAAAAAATTATGAGTGTACTTTATGTCTTTGTCATGCTCGTTAAACACTAACAACAAAGCATCGATTTTATTGTTGTAAGCCCTATTTCTCATAATCAAATGGATCTTTCCGAGTGATATGGATTTCCTTCACACTCACAAAACTCAAGCTATATGTTGTTCTCGAAGGAGCATTAGGTAGGTGGTAATTTAGCCTTTTTCATACCACCCTGACCAAGTACGAAAAAGGTTCATATTTTCTTCTACGAAAGTTAAGATATTTCTTCTATGTTATGTTTTATACTTTTCCGGCCTTAGGAGACTAAACTGGACAAACAAAGGACCCCCTTGGAGTATTCTTTGGATTTTTCAAACTCTCTAAATATGAAAACACTAAGCAATCATGTACTAGTTTAGGCTCGTAAAATCCATGAATAAGTGACATTATCAAGCATTATTCCTTCTTCTCTTCAAGCTTGTCAAAAATGAAGAGAGAGTTGAGGTTAATTTCTTGGACTCATTAAAATTTAATAGGAAAGATAAGAAATAAGTTTTCACTTTGGGTTACAGTCGATGGTAGCATGTCCTCCTTGAACATAGCACTCTTTGAACTTTTCGATACTCATGTCTCAGTGTACACTTTCATTTCAGCTATCACTTTGAGTCTCTTACTCCTCCACTTGTCATTTATGCCTGGGGAATCTGATCATGTATCCTACATGAAAGATAAGTCTAGTTGTCCTATCTACAAAGTTAAAAGCTGCCTTGGGTCATCTTTGTGTTGTGCTCATTGTTCAAGGATTTATCCTCGTTTCTGGTTATTATCCTAATCCCATCATTTTCCTATCTGATATCACTTGTGTCTACCTTCCTTTATCCAGTTCCTAATCACTCATGTGATCTGTTGGAGGATATATTTCCTTCCTCATCACAGCATGGTTTTTCATCAGCATTTCCTGAAGACGAAGACCTAGAGTTTTGACGATGGTACCCTGGGATTCACTTTCATCATTGGTGAATTCCTATGCTTCAGCTGTCAATTGTCACCTAGTGATTGGCAATATGTTTAATACTTTCCATGTTATACTTCGATACATCTATTCACATGTCCTTTATTGTACTGGTTCCTTTGGATTTTGATGAATACCTTAGGTTCACATCTATAACCTAAGTTGCACAAGATTGTGTTGTGTTCACCTACATAACTTCGAGATCTTTGAAGACTCATCATTATTGTATATTGTGGCTTCGATCCACCTTTTGCAATATACGTGGTCTAGCACCCGTATCACATGATGTACTCAAATATTGTAAAGGAGATAGTGTTCCAGTATATTTAACATGGCATCCTCATGTATTATTTTGAATATGACATTTGATATGTATTTGTTTCAGGTACTTCCTCTGCTTCTTTGGACTTCTAAGTCCTCCAAGATAATGATTATAATGTATTTCAACCATTGCTTCCCTCTGACCTCATGCATTAGGGGGCATCTGTTATGAGTCAAAATGGCACTTCTCCATCCAAGTGCCTACATTCCTCATGTCGGTACATAAAAGGACAATTTGGATTGAAGTGACCTAAACGCTATATATGGGCATGACCTTTGATGCATTTTCCTCAGACCAGGCTTGTATATTTTTATTATATATTTTTGGTTGCATACATGACTATGTGCATTTCAACTCACTTATCATACACTAGTATTTGCATTGCAACCCATGTATACTTGCATATGCAAGTTCCCTTGGAGCAACACGTGTATCATATGCAAGTTTCCTATATTAATACTCGCGTATACCCTAATTCGACATTAAAAAATATAATATGAGATTAGATGAGATTAGTTGGGTCCTAATACATAACTATCCCAACCATCTCAACCATACCAACCTTCGAAACCACTCTATTTCCGAAAGTATAAATAGAGGCCTTGGGGTAGGGACTAATCAATAAATTTTGGAGCAGCAAAACTCAGAGTCCTTTGGTTGCAGAGGAGTCCTTGTCTCAGAATTTGGGTTGTACTCTTATCTAACTCATCGATTGTTAATAAAGAGAACTCTTCTTTCAATCTTGTATTGAGTCTATTTCATGTATATTGGTTAATGAATATACTTTTTTATATGTTGAATATGATTTTCATCTAACCTCTGATATATGCATGAGATATTACTTAAAGGATTTTCTCTTTGTAGGTGAAGAGGTGCATCCCTAGAATATTTGGAGAGAATAGGAGTGGGAGAATATCAAGCTTGGATCAACCATTGTTAATCGGGTAATTCAAGACTTCCTTCCTATTCCCTTTCCATTTTCTTATAAAAGTTGATTGTCTGCAAGTTAGTAGTAAGTTGGTAATCCCAAACCCTAGGTTATAATGGTGCTTTATCCTAAACAACAGTATTGCTACCTTTATTTCCTTTTTATTTTTATTTCATGTATGGGGCGTATTGTCAAAGGAAGAGAGAGGACTGGCAGGATTGTCATATAGAGATACAACCATCCCTTCAAGAAATTTCCAGTATAGAATGCATTTTAACTCACATCAAGAGACATCCGCATATAAGCAAGAAGGAGATAGTGTGAGGACTATAAGCCCATGTTTTCCAAGGGTTCAATTCCTCTGTTGCACTATGCAATATTATATCATCATTTTCCCCAACAATTTTCCCTTTCTTCCTCCCTAAAATGGGACGATTGTGCTTTGTAGTCTTCTACACCAAAAACTTTGTCCACTGTTTTGAATAGTATTCCTGCAAGGAAACAATCAAGAGTTATCATTTTGAGAATTTATAAACATCCTTACTTTCCTTGAAAATAAAGAAATTACTTTTGAGTTATGATTACATGCACATGCTAACACATGTGAATAATAAAACTAAGTCACTATATCCTTTTCTTGAACTTCTTAAGATTATTCTATTCAGTTATGTTATGAAACTGAGATGACAAATGAAATAGCACAACAAACAAAATATAGTCTACAGAGTCTAGACTACAATGAAGCAAAGACATATTCAAT
The DNA here is from genome assembly GCA_001517045.1 of Pseudotsuga menziesii. Classification (NCBI taxonomy): domain Eukaryota; kingdom Viridiplantae; phylum Streptophyta; class Pinopsida; order Pinales; family Pinaceae; genus Pseudotsuga; species Pseudotsuga menziesii. The sequence goes on from LPNX010807802.1 coordinate 58,589, forward strand.
GTTCAATCAATCATGGATCTATAGTTAGGAAATAATGGAACTATCCTAGGTGCAAGAGACCTCATTCTTCACTAAAGAATGTAGAAGCATGGAGTGAATTGATTTCCAGGTTTTCCTTCAATTGGTTGGTTTTCCATTGAAAAATATATATAATTACAATGCAAGTTCAAACCCAAGTGGTCATGTTCCACCCCCAAAGGAATGTTGTTTTCTCATTGATGTGGGGGCACAACTGCATTCGGGTTAGACCCTGCCACCCTAGGTTTATTGCGATGTTGGCTTATAATGCCACCCTCTCCTTGGTTAAAAATAATAGAGAAGGGATCAAAGTGTTTCCTCTAAATATGTATATGTGTGCCTTGAAAACTTCTTGGTTTATAGCATTGACAAATTACTTAAATTGGTATTCCATCATAGTTTGATAAAGCGTTTTGGATTTTCAAATATACTTTATGTGGGTTGATTAATGAAAAATTGTGTTCTTGCTATAAACAATATATAAATTTAAAAAATTGAAAATAAAAAATTTGTTGGGTACCTGGAATGAGAATGCCATCTGTATCACCCTCAAAGGATTCAAAGTCATTTCGTTGGGATGAATTTATTCACTAGAAATCCTATGTTTTTCAAAATGAAGATCATCATCATCATCATTTTCTAAGCCAAATCCCATGTCAGTTCCTCTTTCAAGGTCACATGATAAAAATACTTTTTCTTAGTTAAAAAGGATTATATTAACACTTTTCTTGTCATTTGTATCAGAAAACGCCTTGACCGCCACTTTCTGGTCCAAAATTTGAAGGGATTTTTTCATGGCTATGTGGGGTTCTCGAAATTCCCTACAACGTAAATGGCTAATCTTTTGTTAAATTTGGACAGTTTACTACCTAATGAGAAGGAATCACTACCTAGAAATTTTATTGCAACCCTTGCTCTTGAGCTAGCCTGACTTAACCCCAAAAATTCCATAAGCCACCTAACAACTTAATGGACTCAAACCACCAGTCAAAGTTCTGGGAAATATGTTAGTTGTTAATCCCTTCCATCTGATCCTGTCATTTATTGGAAACTAACTTGACTACAATATTCACAGTTATGCGCACATCCTCCATTATTGGATGCAGAATCGCAGTTTTTAGAGAAATATCAACCCTAAGACCAATTTTTAGGTCTATTTGTGTGTGCCCCAATACCATCAAGAATGGAATAACCTGATGATCTACTCACCATTTTCGTATAGCAGAGAGGACTCGCCATTGCTGTAGAGCCTCGTGTATGAAATTAGTTACAAGTGTTTCTCTCTTCAATGAAGGAAGATTGAAATGCTCCACCCTAACACCAGAGATGGCGGGGAGTAGCTAGATAACTACCATTGCATCACATGGCTTTTATTTTCCCTAAGAAATGTCTCCAAATTTATCTTTCTCGTCAAATTTAGTTAGAATATACTAAGAAATAGGACAAATCCTTCGATCTTTATTTTCTTTGATCGTCATTTTAGAGCCACAAAAGCCATTTTAGACTTAAATAATGTATATATAATTCTTAAATAAAATTAAATACTTATATTATAATGTATAATAGTGACTTAAATAAAAGTAAATATTTATGTAAATATGTATTGATTACAAATATAATTAGGAATAATGTAGTGTAATGATGTCCAATGGTAATGGGAGTGGATAGAGCTGGTTTGAAGAGGATCAAGCCATATTTAATGTAGTAGATGGTAAACCAATATAGCTCCAACTAATTAGACATCCTCATGATAGGTAATTTGGTGTCAATAACTGAGCTATGACACATGAGGCGGTCTACATTTTACTAAATTGTAACACTGCAGATGGATTTAGAGAACCCCTTAAATCCTTAAAGGGGTCTCTGAATTCATCTGCAGTGTTAGAATTCAGTAAAATGTAAAAATTCATTGTCAAATTTGTAATTTTTCCCATTGTCGGAGTGACACAACTGAAAATTACCAATTGTAAATTGGTCATTTGTAGTCTAGATATATCGTGATCAAATTTGGCCATTTATCTTGGTCGTTTCTAGATGGTTTTTATCCCGTGATTGAAAGTGGCCATTTATCTTGGTTGTCTTTAGTTATCTCACTTAGAATTATCAATTTTGGTCATTTATCCCTTTTAAAAACTGTGGTGACCAAAAATTTTGGTCTCATGGTCACTAATCTCTCATTTTCCACTAGTGCCACATTTCCACATAGTAACTATTCACAACAAAATTCAAAATCTATATTTCATCCCATAAGTATGGAATGTGGTTTTGTTTCTATGAATACAACAACAAATTCAAAAATTGATGCAATCAATAAATTCATTGTTTACAATGTAGCAACAACATATCCTTGGGTTGCATTGTATGATGGGAAGAGGAGGAAATAGGACATTGACATAAAAGAATTCAAGTGGTTGCAAAGTAGAAGCATGCCTTTCCTAAATCATTTAAACGAAAATATGATAATGATACATCCCAATATTTTAGTTGCAGACAAACTCAGAGAGAAATATGGTGCATCTAGTCATTACCCAATTGAAGAGGAGGATTCACTAAACATTGGGATCAGGTACAATAAATTGGTAAAAATCTCTTTCTGTACATTCTAACTTTATAATGCAAATTTGAACTATAACATCCATGTTTATTAAATTAATGGTTGGGTTATTACACATATGACACCACCATTTGTTAACCCTTTTTATAGGTGCATTCATTCCCATCTATGTAGGCTTATGGACATCATTTTCACACCAAGGATGTTGATGATAAACATCTTACACAACACTGCGGAGTGGAAGTTGAGTTCGACCAATCTAGTCATGCCAACCACCACAATTTAAACCTAATAGGAGGGATTTTGGGTTATGTTTGAAAGATACATGAGATCATTAAAGAAGACTTCTCATCTTTCCAATATGTTATTTTTAGGTGTAGTTGGTGGGACACATTCGATAGGAATAATGTAAAGGAATATTGTGATAGTGGGATAATATGTATCAACTCTAGAAATATGTGGGATGAAAGTAAGGAGCCTTATGCTTTCCTAAAACACTGCAACCAAGTGTTCTTTCACTTGGATGTGTTGGATAGAGATTCATGTTTCATATTAAGACACAACCCTATATCTAAACATGTTTATGAGAACAATAATGCTAGCATGCCAACATGAAGAAGATCATGAGGGTGATGGCAACAAAGAGTGATATCTACATGTTTTATTTCATCATTTACAGATTGGGATATGTTTTTGTTATTGTTATGAAGAAGCGTCTAATTATATTGTTTATTTTTCATGTTATGATGGCGGAAATGGAAAGTTGATTATTGTATGCAATGTTTTAATAATTTGAGTTGGTTAAGTACATAAATGCCAATGCAAATAATTGCAATACTTTTAATAATAGCTTTGAGAATTCACGAACAAATGTCAATTATGTATTAATCATAACCAATCCTCTTTTTTGTCATTCATATTACACCACGAAGAACCATTGAAGTATTTTACTAATATTTATCACCACAATCTTAAATAATTCTCGTATACAATGAAATATAAAATTCAGATATTAATTGATTCTATCACACTAATTGATCCTTCATCAAAATAATCATGATAAATTTAATATTGACATTCAATTATCATACATGTGAACCATTTTAATAGCCAAAACCATAAATTATTATGAATAATTCATAACCGCTGTCATCAATATCATTAATATCATAAAATCAACTTCATATCCCTAGATGATCATCTACATCATATCAATATCATCATAATCATCGATATCAAAAATATGTTTAATACCATCAAGTCAATATCATCATAAAAATATTATTGCATTACTGATATCAATATATCATTATGAGGTTCTCCATACTAATAATATCATCAACTCAACATAATATATCAATATCAATGACATTATTATCAAATCCTCAAGATCATTGCGAACAAGTAAAAATCAATATCATTAACATATTTACAACATTTACAAAATCTTAGTCGATACATGTGAGGATTCAAAATCAAGGTATTACAAAAGGATGTGTGAAGATACAAACTTCCTTTCAATTGACTTGACTAAACTTTTAGCAAACAAGATCCACATGTGTGGGAAAGACACTATAGTGAAGTGTCCATTCACCTAAATGTTTTAGAGGGTATAAAATGTGTCCCCATCTATATGGGCTAATGTTATATTATATCTCGAATATCATGATTAATATTAAGAAGTTTGGAGAATGCAAATTTTGGCTTTACAATTGAGAGAAAATGGTGGTCTTTTAATTAAGTATTTGTTTCACTTCCTAATAGATATTTGGTATTTTTCATTGTAAAGTGAATTATTGTTAAAAAAAAATAAAAATCTTGAATGATACATTGATAGGTCATATTGATGTTGATATTTACATTTTTTTGTGATGTTCACATTTATATATTATAATAATATTACATCATATTATTTGATTTTTTCATGTTATTATGGCTACATTTATAAAAAATTATGTGGAAATTTAACCCAAAATATAGAACAATTACACTCACAAAATTGCTAATCAAACATGCAAAATTCACACCAAAGGAGACTGAAATTGGAGCATAACACTAATATGTATTCAATAAGTGTACAATATCCAACCTTGTGAAGTAATAGGCTGCTGAAATATATCATTACATGAGAGAATCGAATGCATAAAGATGCCATTCAAAATAGTCAAAAAGTAGGCTTACTAAATCTAGTCAAATCCGCCATAGGTGCATAAAGCAGTTTCCAAATCTATGAAGATGTTCACGAATTTGCTAATTCAAGTGGGAAAGATAAAGAGGGATGGAAATACAACTCATACATGCTTTTATTTGGATAAAATGAGGGAGGATGATGTGGGGAATAAACAAGTCAACTACACCTAGTCTAGCTTTTTCTTTTGCCTTAAATCAGAATTAAACAAGGCAGCTTTTCAAAAAAAGCAGATATGCGCTTTGGAGGATCTCGAATAAATAAGACATGCTAAATTTGGTTTCTATGATTTTTCCCAAGAGCTCCATGACTCATTTTTAGAATGTTTTCACTTCTAGTACTTGTAGAAGGCAACTAGCATAGAATGGAATCTAGGGAACTAGGTAATAAGACAAAAATAATTCAAATTAATGTCTAAGGTAGGTAACTATGGGTTGATTATTCTAACACCCCCCCTAAGCCTGTATTTATGAGTAAATATCAGAAAACTATAGGGCCTAGCAACAAGTCTTAGTCACCCTTTACATATTGTTTGTCCATGTAACCAATGAAAGAGGCAAAAACCCAGTGGGAAAATCCTCCCTTAAACATGGACAAGAAAAAAAAAATTTCGAAATATTGTCATCAATCATGCTTCATAGCATGATCAGAAATCCCCAGCGATGATTTGATATGGCTCAAATTCTTCTCACAAAAAAAAATTGGTGAAGTTGTCTGCTACTTATTCTGAAGATGCACAGAAGAGTAGATTAATGGTGCCATCATGCACAAGCTATATCATGTAGTGCATATGGATCTCAATGTTCTTGGTTCTCTGTCTCTGAACTAGATAATTCAAGATTCAAATGGTGCTCTGATTATCATAGTAGATAATAGTTGAAAACTCTGGTTTGAAATCACATTCTCCAAGTATCCCCTGCAACCACAAACATTGATTTGTCGCATTTACAACTCCTCTATACTCTGCTTCTGTAGATGAGGGTGATATGGAACTCTTCTTCTTTCTTGACCAGCCGATTGGTCCTTCTACAAGAATGAACACATATCTTGATGTAGACTTTTTATCTATGTTGTCTCCTGCCCAATCACTGTCAGTAAACCCAATCAAATCAAGATCAGATTTGCTTTGTAGAAGATCCCATGAGTTGTTGTTCCTTGAAAAAAGATTAGGATCCTTTTGGCTGCTCTCCAGTGGATATCATGAGTCTTATACATGTATCTCAAATCCACATTAAATTTATAATATATATCAACTCAAGTGTGTGTAAGATAAAGAAAACACCCAATCAACTGCCTATACAGGTATTATTTACCATAGGAGAAGAACCTGCTTCTTCAAGCTTAACTCCTGAAAGGAAGGGAGTCTTGCTTAGCTTGCAATTTTTCATGTTGAACTTGTTCAAAAAATACAAAGAATACTTGGACTAATGTACTTTGATTCCATGTTGGGATTGGGAAATTTCGAGACCCAATAATTGGCTCAACAATCCAAAATATGTCATAGAAAATGCATGGTTCATTGCATCCTTCAAGGAGGCAATCTCTTTCTCTGAACTTCATGTAATCAGAATTTCATCCACATACAAGATAATAATCATCAAATAAACATGAATCAGCTTCAAATAGACATTAGTATGATATTTTCATCGAGCAAAACTTAGTGATAGCAAAAAGCCATCAATCTTGGTATACCAAGCTTTGGGGGCTTGCTTGAGCCCATACAATGATTTCTTTAACCTGCACACTAAAGATGGATTAGAAAAAAACCCTTCAGGCTGCTACATGTAAATCTCTTCAGTGATATATCCATTTATAAAATAACACTTCACATACATTTGATGTACCTCCCACTGCTTCGAAGCTGCAATGGCTAGAGCTAGCCTTATGGAGTCCATTTTTGCCACTGGTGTAAAGGTTTCATTGTATTCAATACCATATAGTTGTTAGTAGCCCTTGGCTACCAATATTTCATTATATTTCAAAGGTTAACATCAGAATCAAACTTAGTCTTGAAAACCCACTTACATTGAACTATCTTCCTCCCTAGGGGAAGATCAACCAGTTCCCAAGTGTTGTTCTTCTGGAGTGAGCTGAATTCTTCTTTCATGGTTGTTTTCCTTCTTGGATCATGTGCTGCATATTCATATTTATGTGGATATGATTCAACCACCTTATAGAAATTCTCAGTAAATAGAGGATCTTTTACACAAAGGGCACTCTCAAATTGAGATCTAGTCCTCCTAGTGTCACTAGGATTTCCAGCTAGTTCCCCAGCTACATGAATGGTATTCGCTACCCATTTTTGTCTTGTAGGAATTTTGGGATATGCAATCAAATCATAATTATCAGAAATATCAGAATCAGCAAACTCATTAGTCTCTCCACTTACAATCAATGGATCTGGAGGTGAAGAAGACTCTCCAACTTCAACTGCTATTAAAGGCTCTTCTTGGAACTGAACACTTATTTCAATGGAATATTTGTTAGTGCTCAATTTGATCAGCTTGTACCCTTTTGAATCTTCATAATACCCAACAAATAGGAACCCTTGGCTTTGGTGTTGCAAATCCTTTCACTTTTCAGTTGGAATTCTATCCCAAGCCTTTGAGACAAAAATCCTAAAATGGGTCACATCTGGCTTGTGTCCACTCTGAGATTCAAAAGGAGTCATACCATCAAGATGATTATGAGGCACCCTATTCTATATTTAGGATGCACAATTTATAGAATTGGCCCAAAACTTTGGTGGCAAAGTCTTATCCTCCATCATGCAGGTTTCCATCTCCTTCAGTGATCTGTTCTTTCTCTCAGTAACACCATTTTGTTGTGGTGTGTAAGGGATTGAATACTGCATCTGAATACCTACATCTTTACAATACTGAATGAACTCAAACTTGACATACTCACCACCATTGTTGGATTTGAGGATATTTAGTTTCCTACCAGACTAGTTTTCAACCAAGGCTCTAAAGACTTTGAAGAGGTCAAAAACTTCAGACTTATACTTTAGGAAGTAAACCCAACAATACCTGGAAAATTCATCTATGAAGGTCAGTGCATATTTGGCTTAAATAATGTATATATGAGGAAATGGACCAGCAATATCACTGTCGATCAAATCAAGGGGTGCGGAGGTTCTCTCATGACTAGCTTTCTCATACTTGTGCTCTGGGTGTTTTCCTAGGATACAACCTTGATGGACTCCCTTAGAAAACTTGATCTTTGGTAACCCTATGACCATATCTTTTTCACTCAAATAAAAAAGATACTTGTAGTTAATATGGCCAAATATTTCATGTCAAAGGTTGCTTTCTTCATTAGCATGAATTAGAAGAGCAGAGGGGTTTGAGTAGGGTAGAAAATGGGAAAACTTGTATACCTTCGAAGTGTGATATACGACACCATTTTCTATGACTTTACCATTCGAAATCTTAGTGATTTCAATGTCATCAGGGGAGAAGATGACCTTCTTTGGAGACCCAGTATGATTCATCTAATCCACTGACAAGAGATTAGAGGAAAGACCTGAAACATACAACACATTATTGAAATTACCATGGTCAAGATCAATCCTTCCCTTCCCCAAACTGTCAGTGAGAGAGTCATCTCCCAAAACTATTGGTGGACATTTTTACATGTCAAGAGAGGAGAATGTATCTTTTTTCGAAACCATATGTCTAGAAGCTCCAGATTCTATGATGAAGCTATGTGAGCTTGATGTGCCAGCAACCAAGGCATGTACTCTGTCTCTGTCCTTTGAATTTGATCCTCCTTCCCTCTTCTTTGAGAAATCATGAAGGGAGATGTCATTCTTCTCCAGGAGTTGGGCCAACATGTCAATTTGCTTCTTCATACAAGAGCTCTTAGGATGATATCCCTTACTATAGTATGCACACTTGCTCATTTCTCCTTTGTTCTTCTTCTTTTGGGAGTTCTTCTTGGAACCTTGGGGCTCCTCTTGAGACTTGTTCTTGTCTTTCTTTTTCTCAGGTGGATTTTTAGATTTTTCTCTCTTTCTGAATCCACCCTTGAATCTCCAGTAACCAAATCTTGGTTTTGGAAGGTTTGATGGTTCCCATCATCACCAACTTATCTTGCTCTTGTGTGAGGGATTCCATGAACTCTACAAGCTTAGGCATCTTCCAGGATCGAGATATTAACTTGGTGGCATGGAAGGTCAAAACAAAAACTGAATAGTCAGGACCAATCTTAGAGAGTATGGACAAAACTAGTTTCTCTTCCTTCTTTTCGATCCCACACTGTTTCAACTGCAAAACAAGGGCCTTAAACTTGGAAAAGTAGAGTTGCAATGATTCAAAGCTACTAGGACTCAAGGAGATCAGCTCATTCTCGATTTGATGTCCACTCATCTCATATGTCTTTCCAAAAATCTCTTCTATCTTCTCCCACACTTCATTAGGTGATGTCAATACATCAAGATGGAAGAGGAGGTCTCTTGAAATGCTCAGACACAAAAGACCATAGGCCTCATCCCTCAGGTTGTTCCATTTAATTTTCTCTACAACTGCATTGGGATCTACCTTAGTTGCCATAGTCACCCTATAGAGACCTTTCGATCTCAACAATATCTCCATCTCAGCTTTCCACTCAAATAAATTGAATGGAGTCAATATGATATTTTGAGATTGGTCCATAGCTTAGAAACTGTGCCCTCTAGTTAGCAGAATGTGCTCCTAGTCAAGATGTCGAACCTACAATAGAAATAAGGAAGGATATAAATCAATCTACAAAGGCTCTGATACCATGTGTAAATTGAACCCAAGATATAGAACAATTACACACACAAAATTGCTAATCAAACATGCAAAATTCACACCAAAGGAGACTGAAATTGGAGCATAACACTAATATGTATTCAATAAGTGTACAATAGAAAAACTTGTGAAGTAATAGGCTGCTGAAATATATCATTACATGAGAGAATAAAATGTATAAATATGCCATTCAAAATAGTCAAAAAGTAGGCTTACTAAATCTAATCAAATCCCCCATAGGTGCATAAAGCGGTTTCCAAATCTATGAAGATGCTCAAGAATTTTGTAAGTCAAGTGGGAAAGATAAAGAGGGATGGAAAGAAAAATCATACATGCTTTTATTTGGATAAAAGGAGGGAGGATAATGTGGGAAAAAAACAAGTCAACTACACCTAGTCTAGCTTTTCCTTTTTCCTTAAATCAGAATAAAACAAGGAAACTTTTTAGAAAAAGAAAACATGAGCTTGGAGGATCTGGAATAAACCAGACATGCTAAGTTTGGTTTCCAGGATGTTTCCCAAGCACTCCATGACTCGGTTTTAGCATGTGTTGACTTCTAGGACTTGTAGAATGCAACTAGCATAAAATGGAATCTAGGAAACTAGCTAATAAGACAAAAGTAATTAAAATTAATGTCTAAGGTAGGTAACTATGGGTTGATTATTCTAAAAAATTATTCATTTATGTTTATCATTTGAATAATTAAGTCCTATACAACATTATATGATGAAGGCTTTATTTCCTTATTAACAATCACTATATATTATTTCGCAATGCTCAACCTAAAGTTACAAAAAATTTATATATATATATATATATATTACAACAAATTTTACTACTTTAATAAGAAAATGACTAGTTATAATATACATAGACATTATGTTTAAAAAGATAGAAAACTAAACAAAATATATATAACTACATAAACATAATATTATGACTCCAAATTATAAAACAATTATAAACATGACACTATGGCATATTATACAACAATATTCATAAATCATAGAGTTTCCACAACTTCATCCATTATCAATACAAAATTCATAAAAATATTTAATTAAATGATCATTTTAATTCATTTATATTATATAAAAGTAAAAATTTCAACCTATATTAAACTACTTGAAACTTTTCTAAACATTTTCAATCACAATTACTCCAATCCATATTTTCACATTCATGATGACCTAACAACCAACTATACCTTTAAATTCATTTTATAACCAATATATCAACATATATATAAAACCATACTCCAAATTGTTGTGGAAATTGAACCCAGTCATAGAACAATTACACTCACAACAATTATCAATTGTACATGCAAAATCACTCACAAAAGAGACTGAATATGGAGCTGAACACTAAACTGTATTGAATAAGTGTACAATAGCCAACCCTGTAATAACGTAGGCTACTGCATTAAATAATTACATAAGGGATTCAAATGCATGAGGAGGCAATTCGAATCTAGTCAAAATAAAGCTTACTAAAATTAAGCAATTGCCCCATAGGTGCATAAAGTAGTTTCCAAAATAGTCAAGGAGCTCACGAATTGGAAAAAGCACTTAGTCCAGCTAAAATTTAATGGAAGGACAACTCATACATGCTTTTCATAGGAAAAAAGAGAGGAGGATGTGTAGGACAAAAAAATAGTCAACCTAACCTAGTCAAGCTTTCCCAATTGCCTTAAAACACTGAAAAAGCAGACAATAAAGTAGAAAAAGCAGAAGGGCGCTTAGGAGGCCAGGAATAAAGCAGAATTGATTCCTTGAGGTTTCCCAAGCACTCCATGAGTCAAAATTATCAAGTTTGACCACTATGGATAGGTAGATGACAACTTACATAAGGTGGAATCATGAAACTAGGCAAATAAGACAAAAATGATTAATTTAATGTCTAAGGTAGCTAACTATGGGTTGATTATTCTAACACCCCCCCTTAAGCCTGACTTATGAGTAAAATATCAGAAAATTATAGGGCCTAGAAACAAGGCTTAGTCAGCCTTTACATACTGCATGTCCATTTAACCAAGGAAAGAGGCAAAAACCCAGTGGGAAAATCCTCCCTTAAACATGGACTATAAAACAAAATCTGGAAATCTTGTCTTCACTCATGCTTCACAGCATGATAAAAAATCCCCAGTAGTGATTTGATATTGCTGAAGGTCTTCTCACAAAATGCTTTGGTGAAGATATCAGCTACTTGTTCTGAAGATGAACAGAAGAGTAAGTGAATGGTGCCATCATGCACAAGCTGTCTGATGTAGTGCATATGGATCTCAATGTGTTTGGTTCTCTGCTTCTAAACTGGATCATTGCAGATTCGAATGGTACTTTGATTATCACAGTAGATGGTAGTTGAGTATTCTGATTCGAAGCCACACTCTCCAAGTAATCCCTGCAACCATAAACATTGAGTTGCTGCATTTAAAACTCCTCAGTACTCTGCTTCTGTAGATGAGAGTGCAATGGCACTCTGTTTCTTGCTTGACCAGCTGATTGGCCCTTCTACAAGCATGATTACATATCCTGATGTGGACTTTCTGTCTGTGTTATCACCTGCCCAATCACTGTTAGTAAACCCAATCAAATCAAGATCAGATTTAGCTTTATAGAAGATCCCATGTGTCCTTGTTCCCTGAACAAAGTTAAGGATCCTTTTGGCTGCTTTCCAATGGATCTCATGAGGCTGATCCATGAATCTAGAAGCCACACTTACTGCATAAGAATGATCAGTTCTAGTATGTGTAAGATACAACAAACATCCAATCAATTGCCTATACAAAGTATTGTTTACCATAGGTGAAGAATCAACTTCTTCAAGCTTCACTCCTGAAAGGAAAGGAGTCTTGCTTGGCTTGCAATCCTTCATTCTGAATTTGTTCAGAAAATCCAAGGCATACTTGGACTGGTGCACCTTGATTCCAGATTTGGTTTGAGCAATCTCAATCCCCAATAATTGGCTTAAGAGCCCCAAATCTGTCATGGAGAAGGCTTGGTTCATTGCACCCTTCAAGGAGGCAATCTCATCCTTTGAGCTTCCTGTAATGAGAAGGTCATCAACATATAACACAATTATCATTAATGAACCATTAATCAGCTTCAAATAGACATTTGTATCTGATTTGCATCGAACAAAATTTAGTGATAGCAGAAAGCTATCAATCTTGGCATACTAAGCCCTGGGGGCTTGCTTAAGCCCATACAATGACTTCTTCAACCTGCACACAAGAGATGGGTTAGTAGAAAATCCTTGAGGCTGCTGCATGTATATCTCTTTAGTGAGATCTCCATTCGGGAAGGCACACTTTACATCCATGTGATGTACTTCCCATTGCTTTGAAGTTGCAATGGCTAAGGCTAGCCTGATGGAGTCCATCTTTGCCACTGGTGCAAAGGTATCATTGTAATCTATGACATGAACATGTGAGTATCCCTTGGCTACCAATATGGCCTTCTATTTTATAGGTGAACCATCAGCAGCAAATTTGGTCTTATACACCCACTTACACTGAACTAGCTTCCTTCCTGGGGGAAGATCAACCAGCTCCCAAGTGTTGCTCTTCTGGAGTGAGCTGAACTATTAATTCATGGCTGCTTGCCATATTGGATCATCTACTGCATATTCATATGTCTGAGGATTTGATTCCACCATCAGATAGCATTTCTCAGGAAACATAGGATCCTTCATGCACAGAGCACTCTCAAATTGAGATCTAGTCCTCCTAGGGTCATTAGGATTTCCAGCTAGCTCTCCTGCTGCATGAATGGTCTTGGCTTCCCATTTTGGCCTTGTAGGGATATTAGGATCTGCAATAAATTCATCACTATCATACATATCAGTATCAGCATGTTCAACTATCTCTTCACTTACATTCAGTGGTTCTGGTGGTGAAGAGGCTTCTCCAACTTCCACTACTGCTAGGGGTTCTTCTTGAAACTAAACACACCTTTCAATAAAGGCTTTGTTTGTGCTCAAATTTATCAGCTTGTACCCTTTTCAATCTTCAGAGTACCCAACAAATAGACACTCAAGGATTTGGGGCTGCAAAGCCTTCGTATTTTCTATTGGAATTCTAGCCCAAGCCCTTGAGCCAAAAATCCTGAAATGGGTCACATCTGGCTTGTGCCCACTCCATGCTTCGAAAGGAGTCATACCTTAAAGATGTTTATGAGGCACCCTATTCTGGATATAGGATGCATAGTTTATAGCTTCGGCTTAGTACTATGGTGGCAAAGACTTAGCTTCCATCATGCATGTTGCCATCTCCTTCAGTGATCTGTTATTCCTCTCAGCAACACCATTCTACTGTGGTGTGTAAGGGATAGAATGATGTGTATGAATACCTACATATGTACAATAATGTATAAACTCATACTTGACATACTCACCACCATTGTCATATCTATCTCTTCAGTTACATTCAGAGGTTCTGGTGGTGAAGAGGCTTCTCCAACTTCCACTGCTGCTAGGGGTTCTTCTTGAAACTGAACACACCTTTCAATAAAGGCTTTATTTGTGCTCAAATTTATTAGCCTGTACCCTTTTGAATCTTTAGAGTACCCAACAAATAGACACTCTTGGCTTTGGGGCTACAAAGCCTTCCTCTTTTCAGTTGGAATTCTAGCCCAAGCCCTTGAGCCAAAAATCCTGAAATGGGTCACATCTGGCTTGTGCCCACTCCATGCTTCGAAAGGAGTCATACCTTCAAGCTGTTTATGAGGCACCCTATTATAGATATAGGTTGCATAGTTTATAGCTTCGGCCCAGTACTTTGGTGGCAAAGACTTAGCCTCCATCATGCATGTTGCCATCTCCTTCAGTGATCTGTTCTTCCTCTCAGCAACACCATTCTGTTGTGGTGTGTAAGGGATAGAATGCTGCATCTGAATACCTGCATCTGCACAATATTGTATAAACTCAGACTTGACATACTCACCACCATTGTCAGATCTGAGGACCTTGAGTTTCCTCCTAGACTGGTTTTCAACCAAAGCCTTAAAGACTTTGAATAGGCCAAAAAATTCAGACTTGTGTTTCAGGAAGTGAACCCAACAAAACCTGGAAAGGTCATCTATGAAAGTCAATGCATATTTGGCATGACTCATGGACATATGAGGGAATGGGCCAGCAACATCACTGTGGATCAACTCGAGGGGTGCTGAGGTTCTCTCATGACTAGCTCTCTCAAATTTATGCTCTGGGTGTTTTCCTAGGATGCAACCTTGATAGACTCCTTTGGAAAATTTTATCTTGGGTAACCCTATGACCATTTATTTTTCACTAAGATCAGAAGGATACTTGTAATTAAGGTGGCCAAATATTTCATGCCAAATCTTGCTTGCCTCATTAGCATGAATCAGAAGAGCAGAGGGGTTTGAGTAGGGTAGGAAGTGTGAGAACATGTATACCTTCGAAGTATGATTTGCAACTCCTTTTGCAATGACTTTACCACTTGAGATCTCTGTGATCTCAACTTCATCAGGGGAGAATATGACCTTCTTTGGAGACCCTGTGTGGGTCATCTGATACACTGATAAGAGGTTAGAGGCAAGACCTGGAGCATACAACACATTGTTGAACTTACCATGATCAAGATCAGTCCTCCCTTTGCCCAAACTTTTAGTGTGAGAGTCATCTCCTAGTACTATTGATGGACCCTTCAACATGTCAAGTGAGGTGAAGGCCTCCTTGGTCGAAACCATATCTCTTGAAGCTCCAGAATCAATGATGAAACTAGGTGAGCTTGATGTGCCAGCAACTAGTGCATGAACTCTCTCTCTGTCTTCTGAACTTGATCCTCCTTCCCTCTTCTTTGAGTTGTCTGGAAGGGAGATGCCATTCTTCTCCAGGAGTTGGATCAGCATGTATATTTGGTTTTTCATGCAGGAGCTTTCAGTGTGATTTCCCTCACTACAATATGCACACTTGCTCATTTCTCCTTTGTTCTTCTTCTTCTAGGTGTTCTTCTTGGAACCTTGAGGCTCCTCCGGAGACTTGTTCTTGTCTCTCTTTTGCTCAGGTGGATTTTTAGCTTTAATTTTTCTTTTTGAAATCACCCTTGAATATCCAGCAACCAGATCTTGGTCTTTGGAAGGTTTGATGGTGCCCATCATCACCAATTTATCTTGTTCTTGTGTGAGAGATTCCATGAAATCTACAAGGCTAGGCATCTTCCAGGCTCGAGCTGTCAACTTTGTGGCATAGAAGGTCAAAACAAACACCGAATAGTTAGGGCCAAGCTTTGAGATTATGGCCAAGACCAGCTGATCATCCTTCTTTTCAATCCCACATTGTTTTAGCTGCAAAACAAGTGCTTTGAACTTGGAGAAATAGAGTTGCAGGGATTCAAAGCTATTTGGACTCAGGGAGATCAGCTCATTTTTTATTTGATGTCCCCTCATCTCATTTGTCTTTCCAAAAATATTAGTAAGCCTCTCCCATACTTCATTCAGTGATGTCAATCCATCAAGATGGAAGAGGAGGTCTTTGAATATGCTCAGACACAAGAGACCATAGGCCTCATCCCTCCTGTTGTGCCATTTTATCTTCTCTGCAGCTGCATTGGGCTCTGCTTCTATTTCCATAGTCACTCTGTAGAGGCCTTTCACTCTCAACAGTATCTCCATCTCGGATTTCCATTCAAAGAAGCTGAAGGGAGTCAAGATGATCTTTTGAGATTGATCCATAGCTCAGAAATTGTCCCGGCTGTCAGTAGAAGGCTCCCAGTCACTGATGTCAAACCTAAAAAACAAATTAGAAGGAGAGAAATCGATCTACAAAGGTTCTGATACCATGTGGAAATTGAACCCAGTCATAGAACAATTACACTCACAACAATTATCAATTGTACATGCAAAATCACTCACAAAAGAGACTGAATATGGAGCTGAAC
>LPNX010807802.1:75078-92451 GCA_001517045.1 Pseudotsuga menziesii
TAACATAGGCTACTGCATTAAATAATTACATAAGGGATTCGAATGCATGAGGAGGCAATTCGAATCTAGTCAAAAGAAGGTTTACTAAAATTAAGCAATTCCCCCATAGGTGCATAAAGTAGTTTCCAAAATAGTCAAGGAGCTCACAAATTGGAAAAATCACTTAGGCAAGCTAAAAGGTAATGGAAGGACAACTCATACATTCTTTTCATAGGAGAAAAGTGTGGAGGATGTGTAGGACAAAAAACTAGTCAACCTCACCTAGTCAAGCTTTCCCAATTGCCTTAAAACACTGAAAAAGCAGGCAATAAAGAAGAAAAAGCAGAAGGGCACTTAGGAGGTGAGGAATAAAGCAGAATTGATTCCTTGATGTTTCCCAAGCACTCCATGAGTCAAAATTAGCAAGTTTGACCACTATGGATAGGTAGATGACAACTTGCATAAGGTGGAATCATGAAACTAGGCAAATAAGACAGAAATGATTAATTTAATGTCTAAGGTAGCTAACTATGGGTTGATTATTCTAACAATTGTGTTCAAAATTTAGGTTGGAATTATTTAATATGAAAATTGTTGAAAGGATGCTACAATTTTTACAAAAAAATAATAACCCGATATCTTTGTTTACAAAGGTCTAAAACATTGACTTGTGTTGTAGTGATAGTTGATATGTTATTTTTATGAGTGTTAACTATATGTAATGTATTCAAATGAAGAGTTATTTAATACTAAAAATGGTTGAAAGGATGCTAAAACTTTGAAAACTTGTTAAGTCATACAACAAACTTCCTTTGTAATATAATGTACAATGTAAATTGTGATGTTTTTGTTGACTAAAATAGTTAGTGATTTAAAGACCCACATTTTTAATAGTACAAAGTTCTTTTACATAAGTATACATTCATCATCATTTTCAAAACCTAATAAACATATATAAAATAAACATGATGAAAATACCATCATAAACACAACCATAAGCATAACCATATATTAACCATAAATATAAATGTTCCATCATCAAAATTTTCACACATGATAAACATAAACATACCATCATCATGATCATTTTCACCATCTAAAATAAAACATAAAAATAATTGATATAGCATCATAAACATACAAATAAACATAAACATCAGAGTTAAATCACAAAGATTATGTTACCATCATCTAACATAACAAAAACAACAATATTATATTATAACATGCATAACCATCACACAAATTATCTAACAAACATCCTCCAACTTGTGATAACATACACATCACCATCAAGTACATATAAATAAACATCAACATAAACATGGAAAAGGCAGTATATCTATAGATATCAATATATATAACATCAAACTGGTGATACACTATGCTAAATATATATCTCCAATCCAATATATGTTATGACATGTCTAATCCACCTCCACTTGCATAGGCATCATTAGTATCTCTTCAACTAGAGGTAGATGCATCATCACCTCCACCAATAGAGCTAGAGTAAGCATCAACACTTCTTCCAACAAATCTAGTGGCATCAAAACCTCCACCAATAGATCAAAATGCATCGGTATCTATACTAGGAAGAAAATGAGATCAGAGAGAAGGAGGGATATATTGATCAAATTGAAGTGCATGACCCTCTTTGAGCATCTATAAAATAGAAGGAAATGAAGTAGGAAATTGTGTATGGTTGGACCGATCAATAGGATCGAACGGTCAGTGAAGTAGGGATGGAGGAGATGATGAAACTTAGGATTGGAAGGTCAAACCAGTATGAGTATAGGATATTATGGAGGTGGTGGAGGAGGAGGTGGATGAGATGTCGAAGAAGCCTATGGAGTAGGATGTGAAGTAGTATATATCGAAGCTGATTTAGGAGGAGGTGGTGTAGTAGATGAAAAATATGATGGAGTAGGAGTAGGAGGAAGAGGAGGCTGATAGTCATCCCTCCTAGTAGATAATTGAATGCATGCATCGATAATATGTTACATCAACATCCTCATATTGTGAGGAAGAACCAACCATATCTATGAAAAGTGACGATGAAAAACAATGTCGTGCACCCATAAGGGGATGAACCCCCTCATGTGCCAATAATATCACCAACTTATCTACAACATCCCAAGGAAACATGTCATCAGGCTTGTGTGGATGGTGGACATGATGTCCACCAACCAACTATGACCTGAACTAATTGTCCTCTTCCATATCCTCATCCTCCTGAGTAGGAGGAGGAAACTTGACCTGACCATTTAATGTGTTAGTTTCTACAAAATTTTTAGTACACAATAATAATTAGAAAATTACATTAAACAATTTATTATTTAGAAGATAGTTCATTTGCATTAAGTATAAAGAGAATAAAATGAAACTAGAGTAACTTAAAAATAATGGTAATATTACCTCCCTCATCCAGTGGATCCTCTAGGGTAAATAAGATATTGTGGCACCCTCTCCAATCCAATCCTGCATATGGATATGGCACAATGTCTAGTGGATGATCGTCCTCACTACCTAGAATCTCAAGCACATTTGACATGATCATAGCTAGGAAGTCATGATGCTTCTTCTTTGGAATCATCTCCCCCCAAATGTGCTGAAATTTTGTCCTAGTCATTGGAAACCTCTAAAAAATAGACCAAAAAAATATGAACAAAAAGGGAATTTGGACCTCCTATCAATGAATGCATGACATGTATCCAAAACATAATGAAACTGCTGCAAGAAAATAACAGACCACCTAATGGATCTAGGTCTCTCCACGAAAGATTAAACATAATACAATTAAGGGAAACTAATGTGTTTTCCATCACTATTGGAGTGCACCAATGTCATAATCAAAAGAGAGAGGCACATAACTTCCTCTCCACCAAAAGTAGAGATCCTAATATTGTTGAGAGTACAACTTCATGAGTCATTCCTATGAGACTTGTGTTGTAATCAAGTTTGAAATCTATGTTGTAATTATATTCATATATTTTCCATGACCCTATGTTGTATTAAGGTCATAGACTTGTGTTTTATAAATTATGAAACTTATATTGTCTTAATTTCACATGACATTGTCATATTCGATAGAGATGCTTCTAGTAGGATCTTATGGTTAATATCATGACCTTATGTTAAGGTCTAAGACTTTTTGTGTCAAGTATGAAACTTATGGCGTATTAAATTCACATGAATTATGTTGTATTAAGTCTCTAGGATATACTATGTGATGTATAGCTAGTCATGGTCAACATGTGCTACAAGTCTCCTTTAGGGATTAGCAACCCCTAGAGTGATTTACTTTAGCATGTGACTATATGACCTAGGGTAATACATATGACCATAGGTTCGAAACAATATTATGAGTATGATATGATATACAATTTATGAAAACACATATGGACCATGCAAAGATAATTAATATAAGCACAGAGATGGAGAGAGAATTCGAATTGCCCATGTTGCCACCAAGTGAACTCGAATTGATAAAACATCAGTTGAGTATTAGTTACGGTAAACCAGTTGACTTAATTAAGGAATCAACTCCTTAATTTATGCAAGTGGTTGTTGAAAATGACACTGATGGAGAATCAATAGTTCTATTTAGCTACATTCGGTTTTGTTCAGTTACATTCAGTTATGTTTAGTTACATTCAGTTCTATTCATTTACATTCAGCTATTTTCAGTTTTGTTCAGTTACATTCAGTTATGTTCAGTTACATTCATTTTGTTTTAGTTAAATTCACTTCTATTTAGTTACATTCATTTCTCTTAAGTTACATTCAGGTTTGCTTAGTTACATTCAGTTCTATTTAGTTACACTCAGTTCCATTCAGTTGCATGCAGTTCCATCTAGTTTAGTTTAGTACACTTAGTTAACAACTCAGTTTGAGTTAGTTAATTAATGAAAGGCACATATCTTCATGTGGGAGATAATTATGGAGTTCCAACCTGGAACCAAGTCAATCGGGGGTGCATGATTGAAGGTGTTCCAATATTCTATGTGATATTAAGTTAATCATGCATGAAACCATTTTGTTTTTGTTTTATCACCTAATTTGACTTGTTATTAAAGTGATATGCACTTGGAAAGTTAGATACAATGTTCCATTTTACTCTCGGGTGTTCTCAAAGAAGGAAATCTTCTATTGTGTTGTAATCATTCTCTGCCACTTATTAATCATACTCTAAGATTATTTGTTGTGTTTTTTATCCTCTGAATTAGTGGAGGGTTTTCCCAGGGTATATCTTGTGTTCTATGGTTTGATTTATGTATTTGGAATATTAATGAGATTTATATGCACTGTTATTGTGGAGTGAAGTTTTAAAGTTCAATTATCTTCATATTTTTCTCAATCACTAACATGGTATCAAAGAAACAACGTGCAAGAGATTAGTTTTGAGGAAGCACTCTAATCCTTCATAGATCTTGAATAATTGAGCAACTAGATCTTGAAGTTATGGCTTCTACATCCGCTTAACCGGAAGATAAACTCGAAGGAACATATAACTTAAATACATGGAAGGTGAGGGTGATCAATATTCTTGAGGAGCATGATCTTGATTCTTTTGTGACCTCCATGATCGAAGAGACCACTATAATTGCAGGAAGAACAAATTACAAGAAAAATAAAGCAAAGGAAAAGAGGATCATATATGACAATGTGAAGGACAACCTCATGTCGGTGATCACACCATTGAAGAAGACAATAGAGTGTTTCGAAACACTCACAAATCCTTATGATAAGAAGGACCCTACTCAAAAGATGGTTATGAAGAAAAAGTTACCCAATATGAAGATGGAGAAGGATGAGACGGTGGCATCATTCTTCATATATATTTGACTAGTGAAGGATCAACTAGTAAGCATCGATGTGAAGACGAATGAGGATGATATTCTACAAACCTCCATCAATGGAATCCCCTCCTCATGGGAGACATTTCTTTCTGCAGTAAATAGAAGAGAAGAGAAACCCAATTTTGAAATACTTTGGCATGATTTCATCCAAGAATAAGGGCACATCTAGAACAATATGGTGACTAAGTAGGAGAATAATTCCCTCACGACAAGAACCAAGAAAGAAAGCAAACCCTTTTCTCCCAAGAACACTTTCCGTGCAGAAGATAAAGAGATACATAAAGGTATGGACAAATCAAAACTAATATGTTTTTACTGTAAAAAGGAAGGTCACTTCATATTGGATTGCAATATAAGGAAAATAAAGGGAAAAATAATTCATGCCTCCTCCACCGTAGAAGGAGGGGAACCTTCTCAAGAGAAATCATCCAAGGAAGAGGATGATCGAAAGGAATATTTTCTTTAGTGAAGAAGAGAATTCTCTCTTAGTTTCATGGGATCCTTATTCCCATGTAGAGACACACTTTCTAGTACATGGATTAAGTTTTCTTTTTGCAGTGTTTAAAGTTCCAGTGAAAGGAGTCCACCTATCTCCGCAAGGGTTCACAGATCAAGAGGGATCCCACACAAACAATAAAGATGAGTACCTTATTTTTTATTTGCTGTTATAAATAAGATATAAATTTTTTTGTTATGTTTCATGACTGTCATATAGACCTTTATTCCTACACTTGGAATTGTTTTTAGCATATAAATTGTTTTTTCTATCTTTATTGTCATTCCATCAATCTCATGAGTCCAAATTTTGCAAGATGATATAGGAATGATATAAAAATTATGTAGGACAAAGATATACTCATATAGTACTGATATAAGGCTGAAAAATACCTCCATAAGACATGATATTTAGGGAAGCATGATTGCTTCATAAACTGTGAACATAAGACTACATGATTGGCTAGATAGAGGGCTTCACACTTACCTCATGAGATATGAACATGGGGATGCATATTTATTTTATTAAATGATTTTTTGGACTGATATAGGACTGATATAGGGATTCATATCAGTATATAATATTATAATGTGTTATGTTAAACCAGTTGGTCAATAACTGTACATAACTATGTAAATCATTATTAGTATATTGCAAGTATTTCATGTTAATAAAATTCATGAGAATGAAATAGGTTCTAACCATTAGAATAATTTTTCTTAGGGAAAATTAATATGACCTTACCTAAAAGTTAAATAAGGAAATGAATGTAAATTCATTCAGATGGGTGATCCTGAAAGAGAACAGTTCGGGAGGTTCCTATGGGAAGAAGACATAATAAATGGCTTAATTTTATTCTGATAGATGTGACGACTCCTGAAGATATTATATCTTATTTAGATTCTTCTTTCAAATAAGAGATTCATATATAGATGAGCATAATTATCCGTGATTGAGGACCCATATTATGATTCTCACATTTACATGGTGAGAGGGAGTTGCTAGTCTCGCTTACTCTTGAAGAACAAGTGTAACTGGTTGATATACATCTTTTAAAAAGGAGATATGTGTGATGCTCATATTAAAAAAAATGTAAGAACTATATTCAACAATATTGTTATGATTCTTATGATTAGTAGTGTGGCAGTCACCATACAAATATTTTCCTTAGTTAAGGAAAATGTGTAGTAAAAGAGTCTGAAGAGTTTCAGGATGATGGACTACAAATCCATCGCCAGACATATGAAGGTAAATATGAAATTTTATAATTCTTATTTCATATTTGGAGGATCTCAAGTTAGTTGAGATGTATTTGGTTAGTCACAGCTCCCAGGATTTGTTATATGCTTTGTAGTTTGTACATACACATGTACAAACCATGTGTTGTGGTACCTACTTGGTACAAGTGTATGTGGACTCATATATGTCTTGATCAATGAAATAGAGTTTCAAAGATATATGAAATATGACTAGTATAGTGATTGATGAATATCACATGTGTTTCTATAGATAGATTATGTTGAAAAGTAGTAAATATTTTGACGGTCTACTCAGTTATATTTGAGACATGGTACATATACATAGACGAGCAACATTTTCATCATTCTTACTAAACCTCTATCCAGGACAAGCTTGGTATAGTACATAAGAACTTATCTAGTTGAAGAGGGAGTATTGATGTGTATTCATAGGCAGTAGTAGATAAAGTCCCCTCCAGTTAGTGATAGTACATGACTTAGGAAGCCAAGGGTTGTGATACCTTGTGGAGAGAATCCACATGAGCACAGACATGGTCAAAAGTATTAGAGACTATTTATAGTATGGACTGTTAGAGAACAATTAAAACCTCTTGGATATGTAGTTGGGGTGCTGAAAATATAAAGATAAGGATCAATTAGAAAGTGATCATGACTTGAAGAACATCACAGAGAATGGAAAGCTCTCATACAACTTCTCTAGATAGGAGAAGATGCAAGAAGTCAACAAATGTTGAAGAGTGAAAGAAAATATAATTCTTTATTTATGCATGTTATTACACATTTGTTGTGTAATTTTGTATTTGATGGATTTAAAACACATGGTTTCAAGTTTAGAGAAAATTTATTCTAGATTGTATCCATATGATGCTACTTTGTGTAAGTAGTTGGTTTGTCTTTGAGTAGACCTGTTGTATTTTATGATTACTACTAAGAATATGTTTGACTACCTTTGAGGTACATTATAGTAGGCTCTTAATTGTATTTGATACATGGCAAACCTATTATTTGATTGTGCTATCTAGCTATTGTTTTAGACTGAGATAAGCAGTGTACTTTGAGGCTAGTACTACAAATGCTAACTGTATTGTAGTGAGTATTACAGAAGCAAGATGTATGTTTGAGAGTAATATAGAAGAAAAATGTATTTTTCATATAGTAATACATACTAAGGAATAGTGTATCTGAGGAAGATACCTACTAGGGTGAAAGACTTGATCCTACAGTCATTAGGTGTTAATAGTCAAGATTTATTAAAAACCCTATATGTGTTTTATGATAAAACACATTTGAGATGAATTTTTACTTCATTAAAAGTCATGGTCATGAATTCTAGTATATAGGTACTGATGAGCAAATTGCAAATTTGTGACAAGCCTCTATTTGTGACAAACTTCTAACACTTTCGAGATAATATTGGTATGGAAGAGAATGTCTCACTCACTGAGAGGGAGTGTTGAGAGTACATCTTCAGGAGTCACTCAGATGGGACTTGTGTTCTAATAAATTCTAGAATATATATTGTAACTAGATTCATATATTCTCCATGACCTTATGTTGTATTAAGATCTAATACTTGTGTTGTATCAATTCTAGAACTTATATTGTATTAATTTCATGTGACATTGTCATATCCGGGAGAGATGCTTGTACTAGGATCGTGTGGTTAAGATCATGACCTTATGTTAAGGTCTGAGACGTGCTGTGTCAATTCCATAACTTATGGTGCATTAAGTTCACATGAATTACGTGGTATTAAGTCTCGAGGATATACTATGTGAGGTATGGCTAGTCATGGTCAATGGGTGCTACAAGTCTCCTTTAGTGATTAGCTACCCCTACAATGATTTACTTTAGCATGTGACTATATGAAATAGGGTAATACATATGACCATAGGTTCAAAACAATATTATGAGTATGATATGATATAGAATTTATGAAACACATATGGACCATGCAAAGATATTTAATAGAGGCATAGAGATGGGGAGAGAATTTGAATTGCCCATGTTGCCACCAAGTTAATTGGAATTGATAAGACATCAGTTGAGCATTAATTATGGTAAACAAGTTCATTTAATTAAGGAATCAAATCCTTAATTTATTCAAGAGGTTGTTGAATATGACATTGATGGAGAAGCACTATTTCGTTCTATTACATTCAATTATGTTCAGTTACGTTAAGTTCTTCTCAGTTACATTAAATTTTGTTCAATTACATTCAGTTCTGTTTAGTTACATTTAGTTATGTTTCAGTTACATTTGGTTATGTTCAGTTACATTTAGTTCTATCCAGGTACACTAAGTTGTATGTAGTTACATTCAGTTCCATTCAGTTTCATGCAGTTCCATCCAATTTAGTTCAGTACACTCAGTTAACAACTTAGTTAGAGTTAGTTAATTAATGGAAGGCACATATCTTATTGTGGGAGATAATAATGGAGTGCCAACCTGCCACCAAGTCAATGGGGGGTGCATGATTGAAGGTGTATCAATGTTATAAGTGTTAATAAGTTAATCATCCATGCAACCATTCTATTTGTGTATTATAACCTAATTTGAATTGTTATTATAGTGTTATGAACTTGGAAAGTTACATTTGATCTCTACTCTTTGGTGCTCTCGGAGAAGGAAATATGTTATTATGTTGTAATCATTCTGTGCCACTTGTCAATCACACTCTAATATTTTTTGTTGGGTTTTTTATCGTCCAAATAAATTGAGGGTTTTCCCAGGGTATATCCTATGTTCTATGGTTTGATTTATGTCTTTGGAATATTGATGAGAATTATAAGCACTGTTATTGTGGAGTAAATTTTTACAGCTCAATTATCTTCATATTTTTCTCAATCGCTAACAAAGATTCCCATTGCTCACCTGAAAATCATCAAGATGGACGACCTCATCACTATTATATCTCATAGATTAATATAACTAAATATATGTTATACCACTAGCTAGGGCATCAGTGAACTGGAGAAAATCCTCCCCTCTCCTATATATGTGAGTGATGAAATAGATGTCCTCCTCAGTGGGATGAAACCACTTTCTGGGACTAACATGAAATTCCTTCTATGGTAATCTCGGCATCAGATGGACCAATGCAACAATGTCAAGTTTCCCTTGATGGATGTATCCTCTTGATATAACTTTAGGAGGCTGATAACCCTCAATAGCTATCAAGTAGAAACAATAATGGGTTGAGAATACAAATCCATATCCCTCTCTCTGGCCTCCCAGTATCTGACCAAGTTCAACTAATCAATCTGTGCATGCCCTTGCTAAGCAACTTGTCGCCTCTCATGTATATGTTTCACATATAACATGAATCAATGTTATAAACATATTTCTAAAAACATGTAATGTTTCATTCAATTAAATTCCTCTTTAATAACATGAATAATATGTTTTTCTCTCAAAAGAATAAAGTTTTATTAGTGGTGTTCCCAAATAATAGGGTTGCACTGCACATGGCGATTGTATACACATATTACACCACCAATTGTGTGTTTATATAGAAAATACATTGACCACAATGATTTATATATACAAACCACATCGTGGATGTATTGAGTTTTGTTTAATTCCCTTCTTTTCTAGTGCACCATTTAATGATGAACACACCCGGTAACTTGGTGCTCCTAATCTAATGCAGTGCACCATTTCGAATTAGTTAAGTTTTTAAAACCACAGTACAAGTGCATTTTGTCCATGTCATCGCTCCATAAACGAGGCAAACAAGTTGCGGTGGAGTTATGTTTAATGGAAACAATGTCTATGAATTGTATGATGGTTTTAAATATAATTAGTGTGCTAGTTTGAACTTAGTGCACTAGGTAACATTGTGCATATATTGTATCAAACCACACCATTAGGATATTTTTTTACATGTTTTTGAAAATTCTATTGTCAATCTAGTGTGTATGAATAAAAATGCACTTGTATATTTAATTTTTTTTGTCATCAACGCACAATAATCGATGCACTATATTTAACCAAAAAAACTATTTTTTATGTTATTTTAAAGTAGATAAGGAATGTGTCCACGGCGCACCTAATACACATCAAAGCATCAAGTACCTAGCAAGTAGCTTGTCTCCGCTCATGTCTCTATTTCACATATAACATGAATCAATGTTATAAATAGATATCTAAAAACCTGTAATATTTAATTCAATTAAATTCCTCTTTAATAACATGAATAATATGTTTTTCTCTCAAAACAATAAATTTTTATCAGTGATGTACTCAAATAATAGGGTTACAGTACACACTATGATTTTATACACATACTGCACTGCCAACGTTGCATTTATATAGAAAATGGACTAGACACGGTGATTTTTATATACAAACCAAATTGTGGACGTATTGGGTTTTATTTAATTCCATGCTTTATCAGTGTACCATTTAATGATGAACACAACGAGTAACTCCATGTTCATATTGTAAGGTAGCACATCGTTTCCAATTAGTTAAGTTTTTAAAACCACAATACCAGTGCATTTTGGGCATCCCATCTCCTCGTAAATGGGGCAGATAAGTTGTGGTGTGGTTATGTTTAATGGGAACACCATATATGAATTGTATGATTGTTTTTAAATATAAACAGTCTGCTAGTTCGAACTCTGCACATTAGGTAAAACAGTGAATATATTGTATCAAACCACGTTGTTAGGATATTTTTTACATGTTTTTGAAAATTTATTGTCAATCCATTGTGTAAGATTAAAAATGCACCAATGCGTTTAAATTTTTTTGTCATCAACACACCATAAAATGTGCACTATATTGAACCACAAGCACTATTGTATATGTTAATTTAAAGTAGTTAAGGAATGTGTCCATGGTGCTCCTACAATACATTAAATCAATGAGTACCAGTGCACTAAAGTGAGATACGAGCGCCGTGGAATTATGACTATAGTGGGTTCGTAAAATATTAATTACCTAAATTGGCACATTAGAAGAACATTAGCGTTCTGGGAATAATGCGGCATTTTAATGAAAAGCACCGAATTTTTAATTTTAATCTATTTGATTTAATGTGCGCCAATGCGATCTATACATATGGGCACCAAAATGTCAGTGCCCATAGCTATAGAAACACATCGGTATTTAGTTAATTATTTTTAAAATAAATGAATATTACTTTGGTGTGTTGCAAGAACATAACACATCGTATAAGCGATGCGTTAATTATGTCTGGATCACCTCATTAGCAGTGCTTCCTGTAAAATTTTATAGGGTCCACCAACTGTCAATGAAAGTTGAATGACTTGAACACCCTATGCTAATTTTTTAATTTTTTTGCGAAAAACCATTAAATGATTACTCAATTGGAAAAATTAATCCACTAAAAATTTAAATTATGAAATAACAATCAATTTACCTGCTAAACCTCACATCGAGGAGGCATCTTGGTCGTGTATGGAGAATTTTTATTTTTCCCACTATTTGTCAAAATTCAAACTTGAGTTATAAACCAATGGGAATGAGCAATGTGTCCACAACCAATGAGAAATGAGCACAGGTGGCAAGGTGTTCAATAGGTGATGTACAACATTGGTGTAGATGGCTCAGAAGCATTGTCAAGGGGTTAAAATGAGTTTGAAGCCATGATTTGTTTTCATAAAACTTAGTTCTGGTGCGCCTGATAATTATGTATGCACTATGTGTTTTAGATAATGATCGCAATTCACTTAGTTTTTTAAATAAACTTTAACGTTTTTTAAAATATTTTTATTTTTATTTTTAATAAAATACATAACGGTACTTTTGGTTAAACGACATGCAACGGTGCATTCATGTCTACATAACACACCAGGAGGTTCGTATTAGAAAATTTAACATTTATTTATTTATTTCTTAATATTTAATAAAATACATACCAGTTCTTTCGGTTAAATTACAAGCATTGGGACGTGTTGTAATTTCTAACACACTGCATATAGGCTTCTAAACAAAAGCTTACGAATATTTTAATAAAATTATAATTTTTTTAATATTTAATATAGTATATTATGGGGTGTTTAGGCTTATTCAAACACACCAAGGAGTTTAGGTTTACTTAATGCACCAATTTGGATTTTTTTTCACTCGATGATTTTTTTTGGACGTGGTGCAACATGGTATATGAATTCTTAGTGCGTCTGTGTTGTAAACACACTAGTGCATTTGGATAAAATTAAGCGCATTGACAAAACAAAATTCGCTAAAACCTATAAACATTCACCTCTGCTAGTGACCTCGGCTATACATGAATATTTGGACTCTTTTGAGCAAAGAATCCATTATAACCTCCACTACATAGCCTTTTTCTTGTAGTGATTCTTGAAATTCTGGAGATGTTTCAAGTGTTGTAAATGCTATTTTTAAGCACTTATTCTAAAATGTCCCAATACCAATTCTTGCAATGACTTCGACCCCATTTCGTTATGAAAACTTTTATATAAAATCGTTGCTAAAGTGATTTATAATAGAATCAAGTGCTACCTGGATTAAGGGATTTCAAAAGAGAAATTTGGGTTTTTGAACCAGAGACGGATCTTTGATGCCATCGAAGTTTCACATGAGATTCTTCATACAATTAAGATGAGTAAAATTCAGCCTTGGTTATTAAAATGGATCTTGTTAAAGCATATGATAAGGTATATTGGACTTTTTTTAGGTTATTACTTTCAATGTTCGATTAAGTTTTGAACTTATAGGATGCATCATGGGATCTATCTCTTTGGCGAAATATGTTGTGCTCATCAACAATTCACCATCGTCTTTCTTTGAGAGATCAAGGGTTCTTCAACAAGGGTGTATTTTTTCCTCCCCTATTGTTTGTGTTGGTTATTGAATGTTTGAGGAGAGTTATTCTTCACACAAAGCAAGCAGGAAAGGTTATGAGTATTAAACTCACTGCATCACTATATCATGCATATACTATTTCGAGATGGTGCGCTTATTTTTGGTATCGGTAGGTGGAATAAAGGAAGTATCTTTTTGACATCATTGAACTATTTTGTACAGCCTCGAGTATGGATATTAGCTCTTGTAAATAAAATTTCCATTGGTTTGAGATAGATGAACAAGTTTTGGGATAGATACAAAGACTTCTTCACTATTCTCTACAATCCATTGAAAGTGGTTTTAAGTATCTTTGATACTTCTTGAAACCTAATACCTATTTGATTTAGTGAATAAGATCAAGAAAAGGCTTGATAACTGTTGCTTTAGGTGGCTCTCCTTGGGTGGTAGGTTGATACTGTTGAAATTTGTCTTAGAGAATTCCTCCTTGTACTGGTTGTCACTTGCGAATCTCGCCCAATCTATTATTAAGAAATTAAACATAGATTAATTAGTTTCTTGTGGAATGTTAGTTTGGGAAAATATATCAATTCTAAAGGAATTGGGAGGCTGCGGTATCAAAAATATATTTTGGTTTGGCAAAGCATTGGCTGTGAAGAACATATGGAGAGAATTGGATGGTAAATGTATTTGGAGTGAAATTCTAATGGGTAAATTCCCAAAATATCAATTATTATTGGATCATGAAAAATAATAAAAAGGACACTATACATCCAATATATGGAGTGGGTAGATAGAGGCCTTTCCATAATTAGGAAATTGGCTTACCTAGATGGTGGGGAATGAGTTTCAAGTAAGTTCAGGAGTGGATTCTTATGTAGATGGTGATGTGGGTTATAAACTGTCTTTTTCAATTGTTCAAGAGATACCCTCCAAAGGAAATTACTATTTAAACCATGCTAAGAAGCAAGTTCAAGATCCTATGGGGTATCACTATTGGAAATCTGTATATGACTTTGGGTGTAAGAATGATAGTGCAATTGAATGGGATGGGTACATTAAATATATCAAACATAATTTTATTAGGCTCAACTATTTTGATGATGTGATTGCATGGTCATGGAATCTATATTATGGTTAAGTGGGTAACAATCATAATATAAAGTTCTTACATTTTCTTGTATAGATCCCATCTTTAAATGGTGACAACCTTAGATTTGGAATAATTTTCCCCACTCAAACTAATTTGTTTATGCTATATTTCTATAGAAAATAATATATTTAATAGATATAATTATGTCAAAAGAGGTGCGTTTGGCCCAATTTATTGTCCTCTATATAAAAATGACTCTAAGACTGTCAATCAATTACTTGTTCATTGTCCCTATAATTAGTAGCTGTGGAAAAGGATATTGGAGAGGCTCAAGTTTGCCAGCAATTGGGATCAAGTATCTCTTAATGATTGTATACACTATTGGTTTTCCTCGGGTTCTAAATTTTTTTCTCTTCCTCTATTCTTTATTTGGGGGGTATGGAGATATCGTACTATTCTCTTTTTTGAATATGTAACACACCGATTATTTAATAATTGTTAAATACTATAAATAATTATTTTTCATATTTTGAACAAATGAGGTCGAAATAAATGTTAAAGAATTACTATTATTTAAATAATTAAAAACTGAGAGAAATTATAACTACAATAGTTGTTAAAAGAGTGTTTACTGACCCACAAGGGGGAACGAAAAATGGAAAAAATTAATGAGTAAAATATCAAGTGATGCACTAGGCATCTTCCGTAAAATTAGGATGAGACTCCTTGTGGAGCAATAATGAGAAGGTGGCTCATAAATGACCAATTTCCTATGAAAAATACTTTAAAGTATTGGTCCGATCGAATAAGTAGGAGGCTTGTGATGGAGGGGAAATGATATAGATTATGCAGAGAGACAATGTTCATTACTCAGTCTTTGTCCTTGTGGTTCAACAAATAAGCTCGGGGATTCTAGAGAAAGTGATTTGACTTCTCTGGGAGTTTGGTTGGGAGGAACGATAACTTCAGTTTTGTTTTCCCGTAAGTGGTGACAAGTTTTTATTTATTAACCTTGTAATGTTAATTTTTTAATTACATTACTAAAATAATGATTATGCTAGTTTTTCTTAATATAGTTTATGTACAGGAATTATAGATTCAATACCTTAAAAATATGTGTTCCTATTTTCGATTTATTCATGCATAGAAATAATAGAAATATCAAGTATATTTCATACAAAAAAATCCATTATCAAGCTAGGAAAACCCTATATAGAATGTTATAACTCTTATAGGATAAATAACTAATAAACTATAACATTTTTCTTTTAACATTATACAAAGATAGTAACGAGAGCCTAGAGGCTTCTAATCAAAGTTAAAGATATAGTAATTATTATCAATTTCTCTAATTAGCAATGCTTATTCTATTATGGTTGGAGCAAACCCCTTTATAAATCCAGATAAACTGTAAACAAATTTAAAAACAATAATCTAAACCTAGGGATCAAATAAAATGTACATGCATACAGTCGCAATGAAAAACAATAGTCCAATCGATGGAATGATAGTTATTACAGTCATTCATTAAATCGTAACTAAGTTTCCTTTCAAATTAAATTCTTCATCAAAATGAAGAAAAAACTTCAACTCATATAAACTATACATTATAACTAATTTGAGAAGGCCCGAGTACCACTCATAAAAATAACTTAAAACCATATCATTTTATAAACCATGAAATTTATCAAAGTCACAAAACAAACACTTGATCGATCGATACAATTGGCATATAAACTTATCTTAAAGATACAGGGGACGAAAATCCCTTTCATTTCCAAAACCAAAGCTTGGTAAATAGTAGATCTCGACCAACCGGTAGTTAGAATAAGGTTACACATAACCATATTACTTTTAATTTGCAGAATGGATTTCACCATTGCAGACAAGAAATGCCAAGGATTTCATATGCACACAAAGATCTTAGAGTTAAAATAATTTTAGAGAGAAAATATAATGAAGGTTGAATATGGAAGTCTAGGTTAATATATTTACCTTGAAACGAAGACTTTGAATGCACGAGAAGGATCTTGAAACCTTAATCCATAACCACGACCATTTTTGTTTACAAATATGGAACAAAAGTTGAGTCATAGAAACTGATCGTTTGTGCAAACAATGAACCACACAGGAATTGCTAACATAGGAATTGCAAGATAAAAAAACGGTGAAAAGATTTCTTAAAAAAAACCCTAAACCCTAAAATAATGAAGGAAATACTTACCTTATGGCATTGTTATTCTTGCGAGAATGAATGGCCATCAATGCGAAGCTAAATTGAATATTCAAACTGCAATAATAGCTGAGGTTATCCTCCAGGCACTCTTTAAACCGACTGCGTTTTTAAGTTAAGTTTAACCATACCTGGCCCTTACATTTATTCACATGTCACAGACATGATATAGTTGAATTTGTTAACCAAACGCTGAAAAATTTGGAGAGATTACCTTCCTAAAGTGTTCAATAGTATCGAGGTTTCTCCTCCTCCACATTCTGCCATTACTCTACCCTTTGCAAATAATAGCTTTCGTTCTTAATCCATTTTAAAACTAAATTCAAAGAAAAGTAAATCCTACTAATAGTTTTGCGATTACTATAAGGAAATCCTGGCTCATCTTCACTGAAGGAAGTTTCTTCACCAAAAGCTGAAGGCACAGACAAAAAAACATTTAACCCTTCCACACAAGGAAACAAAGATAGCTTAAATTTTACACAGAGGTAAAGAGCTTAACTCGGGTCCAAACCACATTGATACACTTTAAACAAAACCACAAATTTCACACAGTTTCGAGCTGAAAGGAGCAATGTATTGTACATTTAAACCAGAGAAGAATATTGGCATCCACACCATGAGGTTTATTAAAACTTAACAAAGCATAACTCTCATT
>LPNX010807828.1:0-128836 GCA_001517045.1 Pseudotsuga menziesii
CCATGGATGAATTTGAAGAGGCAGTTAGATGCTTTTTACTAGTATGATTTTTGTAATTGAAACTCTAGAGGAGTTTT
This sequence comes from Pseudotsuga menziesii, assembly GCA_001517045.1. NCBI lineage: Eukaryota > Viridiplantae > Streptophyta > Pinopsida > Pinales > Pinaceae > Pseudotsuga > Pseudotsuga menziesii. Next base: position 78 of record LPNX010807828.1, read on the forward strand.
TGAATATTTATATGAACCATTTGGTATTGTATGGTCTAATATATTATCTCATTATGAATCACATCATAATTTCTTTGTTTCTATATGGTTATAATGGTGAAATTATTAGAGAAATTTGTTTTTTCTTTAATATGCAATTTTCCAGAAAGTTGTAATTTATCTCTTCAAGAATTTTTCTTTTTTTCCAATTTAAGGTTGATTTTAAAGTTTTGTTAAACAACAATATGGGATGTTTAGTCCATGGCTCTATTTTTTACCCTAAAAAAAAACGTGTATACTGGTATCAACACTTTTCTATTTGGGGGGTGTTTTTGGTGTTTTTTTTGCAAAAATAATCATTTTTATGGGTAGAGTTCTCGTTCATAGTATATAGTTCTCGTTTCATAGTATAAGTGGTTATATGGGAAACTAGCTGAAGCAGGACGACTTTCCTTCCAGCCATAGACACCATCAAGCATTATGAAATTGCACAAGCCACCCCTAAGCTGAGACCATGGATCCACAGGTAAAGGAATACTTATTCTAGCAACTCTCCGAACTACCTCTTCCGAGAACAACAATGCTTCCCACAACTACTTTCATGTCCATCTCCATTGCCTATGGGATATGACCTAGATCACCATTCCCATTTCCTAACTTCCTGTGTGAGAACTTGGACTAGTAAAGCGATAGAATTGAAGCAAAGGGAAAAAAATATACTAACTCTAAGTCTCAATACACTCCCAATACTACCAAAATTCCCAACATGAATAGATAACACAAGTCACATGGTCCAAAGCTCAAGATTAACTCCAACAAGGAGAGGGAATATGAATTTATAGCACAAGGAGGGAAACTCTAACCCAAATGGATCAACTCAAATTATAGAGAGGCAAGGTTTAAGATTCATCATGGAGACTTAACTTTAATTAGTGGAGTGGTGGCTTAGTGAAAATATTCCCTTTCCTGAATTAGCACCATGCGAAGGAGTTACCAAAAACTAAGGAGTGGAGCCATGAAGAGCACATGGAGGAACACTAATGCATAAAGGGGGTTTCAAAACATCAAGGAGGGAAAAATAGGTGAGAGAGGGCATCCAATAAGGTCATAAATATTATGTAAGCACAAAAATAGGGTCATTAATGCATAGTGTAAGAGTGGGAGCTAGAAAATAGCTTACAACCCCTAAAACTAGGAAAATGGCTCATAAATGACCAAAAACACATAAATGTGAGGGAATACATTCCCAAGGAGGGTTCCATAGGAAAGAAGGTCCCACTAAGGTGTGCAAAAGATGCAATATTAACTCCATATTCCAGAAATATTGATAATAGGGTCCGTTGTACAAGGTTTGGGTGACCAACATTACTAATCTCACCAAGGTGCAAATATGAATTGGGATGGACAAACTTAAGCCGACAACAAGTTATAAGGTTCTATGGATGTCCCCATTCCCCCTCACTTTGTTGAATCCATGGTCCCCCATACTCGAGCCAGTTGTTTATTTAATCAATAGTAACAACATTCAAAGATAGCAAAGATGCTAGCAATAACATTAACATTAATAATATTGCCAAAGTCCAAAGTCACATTATCAAACAATAATCATAAGTCCTTAATCAAATTAATCATGCAAAGGATCATAATTCCACAATCATATAAAATATCATAAGTCCATAATGCAAAAGAACATAAGTCACATGAAGGATCATAAGTCCGAGGATAAACAAATGGGGTATTGTAATAATCACAACATAAATTTGTTAGCTATGATATTGAAAACAACAACACACATAAATACACATGCAAATGAAAAAACACACATTAAGGTGCATTTAGCAATAGCCTCTCCAAGCATGCATTGCTTGAAGAGGATTATTAAATCCCTTCTCAGAAGTTAAATTATATTATAAGAAAATAATATTTTACTCCAATAGAAAAATAAAAAGGTACAAACTCAAAGCTATAGCTCTCTAACCTTGTAAGTGTAGCCTAACTAGGTTGCAGATGAACATATTTATATTAAATAATCCTTGCATTCTTATTGAGGAACTACAAGTTTTGGACCCTTAAAATCGCTAACTTCCTCTTTATTAGTTGTGGCAACTTATTGAATAATGAGATTTTGGGGTGCATGATATTTATTAGTACTAGAATGGATGGTTTTCTAGAGAAATAATAGAGCCACTCTCCCTTATTGTCAACCAATTTGATGGGATACTATGGAGCGTGTGTCCTTTCCCCATCTTCTCAGGTTGGAGTATTGTGTAGTATGCACAATATATAGACTTGTTTATCTCTATGTTCCAGTCATAGAGGGAAGTCAATCTTGCATGCCCCAAATCTTTCCTAGCATGTGAATTGTCTTCCTTCTTGAATTGATGAGAGGGTACATGTCGTGAAATGAAATGAATGTGGTTTCCTCCTTGTCCTTTATCCATGCAGTAATTGGGGCAGGTTCTCATGGTACGACCAAATGTTGGGAAGAACAATTATAAAACTTTTCTACATAAATAGTGATTAAGGCCACAAAAAACTCATCAACAAACATAAAATTTCCATCTACTCATTAGCATAAAGGAGAACTTGAGTAAATTCATATAACAACTCATAAAATGAAACCAAAATTAACCATTGTGAGTTATTAATCAACAAACTGTTATTGGCTAGCTAGTTCAACAATTATCAAACATAATATCAATGGAAAAAATTCTATCTTTCTAGGGAGGTAATTAGCTATACATAATGAACAAGATCAACCAATTTAGGAGACCACCATACCCCTAAAATTAGAAAATCGCACATCCTCATGCAAAAATAAGAAGTAAAAAGAAAAACAAGGATCTTGGGGAATGTGTCATGTAAGTAGTTCTTATTGCTCATTTTGCTTATTCAACAATTTACTCTCCTATTGGACTTCCCTTTGTTTTTCCATGTTTCTCTTAATGGTTATTCCGCTTCCACTACTATCGATCCCATATGGAACTGTGGAATGTTGTCTATTCCTAGTGAATAGATTACTAATTTCCCCTACTAAGCTATACCTTCTTTTACAAATGTATATGAAATGAAGAATTCACTCCTAAGATCACACACAATGGAATAAATTCTTTGTATGGTAACCTAAAAACTTGACAATATCCTTCTATCTTGCCTTTTGACTTCAATGTCAAGTTCCCCTCAACATCTAAAATATGTAATGGGGTGTAGCATGAGGGAAATCTAAACTTTAATCCAATACAATTGGAGGTAATATTTATGAGGCCTTCAATATATAAACCATCCTTGTATATGGTTTCCATGATGCCTAGTAGTGAATGTGGTTCTATTTGTTGTATTCCTTATGTCAGTTCCTACCATTACTTTTTCACTTGTCAAAAATTCATCTCAAAAGGTGTTAATGAGTTCTTTTAGAGTGAAATTACTTCCAATTTCCTTCTATCTAACATTGCATGGGGAGTTGGATATACTATAAGTTGTATATTATTTTTCCATTCCTTATTTGGTTTGGCACCTTCTCCTCTCACTTTCAACTATGATGTCACATCCTCAACCTTGTATCGTTCTCCAACTATGAACCAGGTAATTTATTAAGTAGCTAGGACATAAATTCCCTAAGTTACATTTCCACAACATAAGGGTTCAATGACTATCTTAACCTATATTATAGAACATAATTGTGCAAGTACAATTCACTAAGGATATGTCTCTTCTCTCCAGGGTAAGGTCAAAATATAGTTCATATAACTTCTAAGAATTTTGGAAATCTATCTTCATTAGACCGAGAGGCAGAGCATTCAATCTAAAATTTATGCCATTTTTATTTCAAGTATGGAGCATAGACCCTACCAGGTGGCCTATAGGTCATCATCTCATTAACATGCTTGACAATGTCTTCACATACAATTGTTAACCCACTATTCCTCTCTTTTCTATATAGTTTTTGGTACTTATTTCAATTGATGAACTTTAAATTCGACGTTTTCGTTACTAAGGGACACTAAATTTTCAATAAACTCAAATCAAGTTTATTCAAATACCTGACAATTATCAAGGACAGTAATGGAATCCTCACCTCTTGACTCTGCTTCTTGCTTCCACTTGGTTTCTTTTCCCTGAGTAATATGCAATTATCTCCTCAAGTTTTAAATGATTTTATGATCACATTAGGCATCAAAATCCTTTTATACAATCTATTTGGCCCATATCTCCTTATCCTCTTGGGTTTTTTCTCAATAACATGTTTTTTGATGTCTTATGTCATGCTATTAAGGCCTTAAAACCTCTCCAGGGTTATCGGTTTGCCGCACCACTCTCGATTTACCAAGAACTGGTTAAGTGAACTTTGCTCCCATTTAACCCTATCTTTAATTTAACTTGAAAATGATATGTCATTGATTGCACTTTCTTTGGCTAAATATTTATTTGATTTTTTTGGTTGTCCTAATTTGTTACATAATCTATGGATATTGCATCATTATAATGAATTTCTTACCAGTTTCCTTTACTTATATACGTCATATTCCATGCATCTCGAGTGAGAATGATCTTGTAGCCTATGGATTTAATATGGATTTTACCTATGTAAAGCGTTATACAACTTTGTCAAGGGTTCAGAAGATATCGTATATCATTCTATTGTTTGTAGTTGAGTTAGCAGTATCATCAAAACTTTCAATAGGTGTTTGGTTTGGAGTGCATAGTTGGCCAACTTTCTCTTTTCTTGGATTAAAATATTCTAATTGCCCACAATTTCAACCAATGTTAATTAGCGTCCTAAAATCCTATATAATATTAAGACAAACTAACAAATTCTAATTGGGCAAACCAATGTTCCTAGCAAGGCCTTGGCTTTTGTTAAAAAATCCATTTTGCACAAAATTTTGGTCCTATTAGAAATGGGTTTCTTGATCTCCACAGTAGGTCACTTATAGTATTTTTATAATTTCACACTTAGTGCAACACTCAAAATCTAATTTTAATATATGCAAGTAAGTAAACGCACAATAATATTTCTCTCCCAACAATTGGATTCATGGTTGCTTAGGGATTGCTCTTTGCACATTGCTCCATCTAGTCAAGTATATTTAGAAACTTGCATATAAGTTAAATCCTCCCCTCTAGTATGTTGCATTTGAACAATTTTCCACCTAAAATTTCCATAGGGTCGAACCTATTGGATATTGGTGCGTCAACCTTCTTCTCTGCATTTTTGCAACAATCGAGCATAAGGGTCTAACTAACATGGGACATTGAGGTCAACATCATCTTTCCATTTTGGTTCCCATTCCAAGTTTTTCTCACATGATTCAGAGCCTTTTTAGTTTTAACATGACTTTGAGAAGAAGTGACATGCCTCTCTTTCTCATCTATTTTTGTCCATTCCCTATAAGGATCCCATTTTGGTTCATTATGCATGTTCCTATGCTCAATACTACTTGCACAACTATGCCTAATGGTTCGTTACAAATTTCATACTATTGTTGCTTTCATTAGTTTCTCGTCACTTGCATCCACAACATTTGTATTATGGATTGTATCCTTGGAAGAGACATATTGATGAGTGCCACCTCTTTCCTAAGACCTAGTAGCTAGGGTTAGGACTACTAACAAATTGAGGGAAAATCCTACTCTAAATTCCTACTTAGTCAATCAATAGCCAATCCAACTAGAAATTAAGAAAAAAGTCATTCATATCTTGTCGGTTGAAGGTTCCACAAATATGTTACTTCAATTCTTATTTTCTAGTCAAACTTAATATGCTTTTGTTCTTGCAATCACAACCAAAGACCCTTATCCAATTCTTTTTCCTATTTGAAAGAAATAATGAGCGAAATGACTGAATTTTTGGTTTACCAAAGCAAATTGATTTTCCTAGGTCAATATCAATTAAATCCCTAAAACATCATATACAAACAAACCATAACATGAATATAAATTTTTTGGGGGAGGGAAAGAAGAGTGATGTCATATTTTAATCAAGGGACAACTAAAAATGTAAGACATTACCCAAACCTTCAACGCAGTTCCTCCATCGTCATTATGGATTCTCCATGCCTGGGCCACTGATGGATATTCTTCTACACTCTCCTCAAATTAGAAGTAAAATGGATCGAATAAGAATAAACAATTATCCCCACTTACTCTAGGGAGAAAGGATAACTATCATATATGGTAAATTGAGGACAAGGATGCTAGAAAACCACCGGGGCAACTCTGACTCTATTCCTCCAACATGTAGTTACATTGTTGTAATATTGGTCCTCTCCTTCATATTCACCTTTATTTTATATTTGAGAGAGGTATTTTATGGGGTTGAGTTGGGTCTAACCGAGTCCATGTGTACTAGAAATGACTTTCAACCACCTAAAACACACATGGGATTCCAGATATTTTTTTTTTCAAATTTTATAAAAGTGTATGCGTGTTGCTAAAGGGTAACCTGTGTATATGTGTGTTTCTAACTGACAAACTGTATACAAGACAAAAATGAGTTTTTTAAGGATTTATTCCACATTTAGCATCAACAAGTTAGAAAATTATATAACAAGTATGTTGGTGAATAGGATAATCACAACACCATATATATCCTAGTTAAAGTATTGAAAACAACAGACATAAATACATATGCAAATGAAAAAGAAAAAATTAAGGTGTATTCACCAACATCCTCTTCAAGTGGGCCCTGCTTGAAGAGGACTGATAAATTCCTTATCAAAAGTTAAATTACTTAAGAAACAATTTTTTTTTAATCTATTAGCAAATTGAAATTCGCAGTTATCTAACCCTAACCATTATGCAACTAGAAAATATAACACAATGTACCATAAATCAAGTTGTAGACGAGCATATTTAGATTATAAAAGACTTGGATTTATGTTAAGGAACTCCAATCTATAAATTTATAGTCTTACAACTAAAATCGCTAACTTCCTCTTCATCAATTATGGAGGCTTGTTAAAGAAGGAGATTTTGTGGTGCACAATATTTCCTTTGTGTAGGAACAAATGGTCTATTAGGGAATTCATAGAGGCAACCTCCCTCATGGTTGACTATTTTAGTGTGATTTTGCAGAGTGTTGGAATATTCCCCTTTTTCATGGGTTGGATCATTGTAGAGTGTGAACTTTTGTATCCCCCTTTGTCTCCTCCCTCATGGCCCGACTGTTTTAGTGTGATTTTGCAGAGTGTTGGAATATTCCCCTTTTTCATGGGTTGGATCATTGCAGAGTGTGAAATTTTGTACCCCCCTTTGTCTCTTTTTTGGGTCACAAGGGCATGTTGACACAGATTCGTCGACAGGGGTTCACTCTCTATCGACACCCTTAACCCAGCGATATCCCTAAGCACCGGCCGAGACATGTTTTACCATGTCCAGTAACACCTGTAGAGCAGGTGACATCTCACTCGAGATGTTCAAGGGAGGACTGTCATAACCACGTTTACATAGTAAGAAGGAAGATTTTGCGCATCTACTATTAAATTATCACAACATTACTTCCCAGATTCAAGCATTGGTTCGTTATAGAATATTCATACTAACATTCATTAGATCCAATCAGATCGCAACAATACAAAATAGATAGATCATCATAACATGATTTAAGACATGCATCGCATCATTCAAACAGAAGCATCATACTGTAGTATTTATACATTCACATCATATCCCAGGAAAATAGGAAAATAGAAAGATGCAAAAGACACAGTGTTTCCTTCAAATATTCATCATGTCATATTACTTTCGCATCAAAACTGTAGGTTCTCAAAATAGTTTACAATTCATATCTCGCATCAACAAAAAATCGCATATGCACTCTTCAAGTCCACACTCAAGATCTCACAAAGATATCGCAAAGAATATCTATGATGCTCAAAGGATGATATTCAACATTACAATCCTAGATCTATTTATAGGCTTGCACCTTTTGCAATGTGGTCCACTTAAATCAAATTCCTAACTACTTGGACCAAAATCTACAAAATATGACCAAAATGCCTTGCGCACCGTCTCTCCCCTTGCGCATCAACTTTGACCTTACACTTCATCCTCGGTGCTGCGTAACTAATTATCCTCAAAACTACCTACCAACAAAACCCCCAACACAATCCTATGGCCCGCCCTCGAGCCACGTCAGCTGGAAGCAGTATACTCTATCTTCTTGCTTTTGAAATCCTCATACTGATGCTTTACTTATTCTACCTGAACCTTCACCATGTCTATGGAATCAGCAACATCCTACTCAGATGGATGATCCACGATCTTAGCGATGACTTCCGTATGACTGTCCTACACCCCCTGAAGTGCATTCACTGCCTTAAGAACCAGTTGCTCGTCGATATCCTGGAATTCTTCTAGCTGCATTATTTGATGTTGTTGTCGGTCCCTTACCTTGGTGATGCGATGTTGCAGCGCCTTCAACTCTGTTGCTTTAGTCAGATGCATTACCATATTCATTGATCGAAGCGATGTCCTTAATGTAGCCAATTGACCTTTAGCTTCCCGCACTTGTGTGTTTAGCTGCTCCAACTGCTAGTCCTGGACCACACTTCCCCAAAATTGTGTGGTTACATCTGTAATTGCCTTAGCTTCTTTTTCCTTGTCTTTGAGCTACGTTGCTGCATCTTCGATGGCCCTTTTACGTGCATCAACTACCTCTCATGACGTACTTGGGTTCAATAATACCTGTAGATCTGCGATGTCTTTCTTGAATCCTGCGATGATCTAGCCTAACTTGTGTGCTTTGGTTTCTGCATCCAAGTCCTCCTCCATAATTGGGACTTCTTGATAAGCATCAGACACTGCTTTTTCTAACCTAGCCCTGTCATCCCATAGTTGTGCCTTTTCGACGATGAGCATGTCCTGTGCCTTCTTCAAATCCATAATATTTGTTTTAGCTTCTTCTTCCCGCTCTTGCGACTTCAAAAGGTGATCGTCTATGATCTGTTCTAGGTTTACCAACTCTTGACTCACAACCCTTTGCAATTAAACCAATTTCTGAGTTAACAATTCATTGACATCCAACGAGAGCTCCCGAAACTGTTGTATTGAGGCATTGACATCCTCACTATTAGTCTCAATTACGTGCAGAGGAATTTGTACAATCCAGACCTGCTTGCCTGTGCTTATATCTCCTACCTTCTGCAAAATGTTTGCTTTGGGCACCCTTTGAAAAATTTCATCAACTAAAGAACTCAGTCGAGTGTTTACCTCTCCAAAGCCTTCAGTAGATTATTTCTTTAACTGTGCTTCACTCGCACTAGTCATCATTGTGATAGCCGTGATAATACGGTCTACTTGTGCATCTTCCATTAGCATTGTGTCGCTAGCCTCACCCTACTCTTGTCGCCTCTTTGTTCTAGATTCCTTGAACCTTTGATTTGTTTTTGAATCCATTGGGGTTCTTGTCGATGCTTCATCTGACTCTTTCTCACTATGTTGGTCGGGCACAGTATCCACTGGAGCATCAGCTGGTGGACCCGTCGCGATGTCTAAAACTTCATCCTCACTGACTGGTTCTCACCACTCCGCAAGCCAGTCATCCGCGATGGCATCCAACTCTGCATCAGTAAGCTTATAGAGTGTGGTACAATATTATAGAAGGAGATTCTGTGGTGCACAATCTTTCCTTTGTGTAGGAACAAATGGTCTATTAAGGAATTCATAGAGGCAACCTCCCTCATGGTTGACTATTTTAGTGGGATTTTGCAAAGTGTTGGAATATTCCCCTTTTTCATGGGTTGGATCATTGTAGAGTGTGAAATTTTGTATCCCCCTTTGTCTCTTTGTTTGGGTCACAAGGGTAAGTCAACCTCACATGCCCTAATTCATTGCTGGTAGATGTATTGTATTCCTTCCTTAATATAGTGTGTATGGGCTATAAAACAGAAGGAATATGGTTGTATTCTTGTCCTTTACCCTTTTTGTAATTGGGATAGGTGCCCATTCTAGGATCAATTTTTGGGAAAAACAATCAAAACAAATTTTCTACGAAATAGTGATAAAAGCTATGAAGATCAAACACATCATTTCTTCCTAGCCATCAACATAAAGGAATACTCAAGAACATTCATATAAAAACTCATAAAATGGAACCAAAATTAACCATTTTAAGTAATTAATCATAAAATTATCATTGGCTACAAAATGAGTCAGTTGACAATTATAAATCTTAATTATGGACACAATTCTAGCTTCTATATAGGTAGTTAGCTATAGATGAATATCGACCAATTCAGAAGCCCATCACTTAGGCTAGGAAAGATAAATGTCTTTCTTGGTTTAAACTCGGAGTTCAAGAAAATAATGCAAGTGTCCTAAATCGGTCATGTCAAATTTCTTCCTAAGGCTAGCTTTGGATTCAATTCCTGAGATGTAAAACTATCTTGAAATTCATCATCTATACTAAGAAATAAGGTCGTAAATTATCTTTTATTAAAAAAAAATCCCACGAAATTATAGTACATGGAGCCATTCTTGAAATTACAACTTAAAAATACCTCATATTTTTCAAAAAATTTGATTAGTCAACCTAGACTTTATAATTCAAGAAAATGCATTCCCTCTATAGATCCTGAATGGTTCTAAAGAAAGTTTGGCATTCCTTTTATCATAAAACCTCATCCAACGTGCTAATACTGTATGTAGATGATTCCATTTAGGTTTAGTATGAGTGGTCATGGGATGGAGTGTTATCCTCCCCACCCACATTTTATTCGTGCAAGTGACATGTTGAGCTCATATTGAGTATATTGTTGTAACGACTTTAAACCATGTTATTGATTTTCCTTGTGCCTTGAAGAGTCTAGGGTTTTCCCTGGGAAGCATCCTTGAAATGAGGGGAAGTTCCATGGGGTTAACCCCCATTTGTTGATTGGCCTTATGCTTTGAAGAATCTAGAGTATACCCTAGGTTCCATACTTGAAATGAGGGGAAGTGCCAAGGGATTTTCCTTGAGATATTTACCCGAGAAAAAAAATTGTACATAAGATGATAATATTCATTTTGTTGCTCAAAACATTGAATTCTATGTGTAAAAACATGGTATTCTAACCATCCCAAGACGAATCTATAAAATGCATGCTAAAGCTCATCAATGAATACCAAGTGAAACATGAATGTATATGGACATATTATTTTGAATTTTACATCATCCTACATTTGGATATTTAATAATACAATCTTGAAATGAAATTTACATTCTAAAATGCCACTTTCGCAATTTTTTATCATTTACAAAATTGGGAATTATTCTAAATTTTAATGCACACCTAGTCCAAAATATGCATTCAATGGATGAACTAAAACTTGGTGATGACAAATTTTAATATTTTTGACCTTCTCACATTGTTAAATTTCAATCCCAACCAAAAAAATGCATCATGTTCCAAAATAAGACAATCTTGTTTTCAAAAACAAATGAAAAATGCATCTAGTTAGTACTAAAATGCATGCACAATATTGGATACACATGATTAGGGCTGTATATTTTAACTGGAATCATATTGATAATTAATATAATCCTATCTACATTAAGAAAATTCATGTATAATATTTTATTGATTACTAGAAGAATCTTTAGAGGCATTACATATAATACTTCTCTGTAACCATGTGTATCTCTTTCCTTTGACACTTGAGACTATTTCCCAATGATGACACCTCTCCACGATATACTAATTATTCACTACAAGGAAAACACCTTTTAGTAGATGCTTTTGCAAAACCTCTCCCAAAATGTTTCCTTTATCCATTTATGGCAGAGGTGGGCAATCAATATTTTTAGCGTAAGTTTTCTTCTGATGTTCTTAAATTGTAAAAATTCTCACATGATTAAATATATAGGATGCATTGTTGCACCAAACATCAAAATACCATGTCACTAGAGGAAATAATATTTTTTATTTTCATTTTACAAAATTATTCATTGGTGTTTCTTAACATGGCATAATGCATTGGGGAGTTACAATGTATAGTGCATCAAATCATGTCATATACTTAATAACCAACATAGATCCATCTTAAAAGGGGATCTACCAAGCGCCGAGAGGGATCAAATCTCTCGAGCTACAAATCCCCCTTTTAGAGTGTAAAAGTTGAGGAAGCATTTTAATTTATCTAATTTGTGTAGTTTTATATATATGTCGTTGTATATATGTTGTTGTAAATACTTTAAACTAATTTGAGCGGACATGTTATTTTTTATTATATATATATATTCAAAAGTACATGTGTGAGCTCTAGGAAGAGCACGGAAGGAGTTATACGTCTCCCCCTACTGGGATGTAGAATGTGCCTCTTCGGTGCAATAAATAACTTTTATATTAAAAAAATTCCAAAATGCAATGATGAGTTAAATGGATATATACACATTAATGCATCCCCATACATGACACATCAAATTTCGAATGTTCGTATAGCTAAATAAAAATCCAACTAAACTATTTGTAAAATTAAGATTTTAATAATAAAAGAATTTTAATAAAATAAAAATTTAATAAAACATAAAGATAATACCTTAACCTTAGATTTCAAATTTCGAATTTTTGTAAAATTAAAATTTTAATAATTAAAAGGTTTTTAATAAAATAAAAATTTAATAAAACATAAAGATAATACCTTAACCTTAAGATAATCGTTATACTTTTCATAAAACATATTATAACAAGACATTAAAATATTATAACAAAAAATCATAATAATTTTTTAATAAGATAAAAATTTAATATAACAAAAATAGGTTAAATAAATTATTAGAATTTTTTTTAAATATTATTTAAACATTTTGAATAATTAAAGATTTTAATAAATTAAATTTATAAAAAAACAAAAACATAAAAAAACCCTAAGTGTTGGCTAAACTAAAACATTAAAATCCTTAAAATTTAAACTTAGATTATAACTATATAATCACATTTTTAAAAAACTATTAAATTTTAATTTAACTTTTTAAAATTAAGATTTTAATAATTAAAAGATTTTATTCAAATAAAATTTATTAAAACAAAAAAAAGAGATTATTAAAAAAAAATAGATAGAAAACTATTGAATTTCAATTAAACTTTTTGTAAAATTAAGATTTTAATAAATTAAATTTTTGAACCTTTATTAAAATAAAAAATGAAAACCTAAACCTAGGTGAGGGCTAATTTTGATTTATATGTAATGAAGATCCAGAAATATTTTCAGGCATAGCATCGATAATGCCTTGAAGATGAGCCAAGGATGGCTCGAAACGTTGACAATAAACCATTACCTACAGCGGATTCCCCACAAGATGCCAATAACAATTACTGGATTCTCAGCCAAAACTATTACTAACAAATACAGAGTGGATATCCTGAGAAATCTAAGATGCCTAGAAAAGATTCGGATCTCCAAGGGAAAGAAAATTGCTCATCTATCTTTTCTTAAAAAACGCAGAGGCAGTCAAATTATCCCGACATTTTCTAAGGTTTCTCATGTCCTAAGAAATAATCGTAAGAATCACATCTTCAACAAAATGAATTTGATGCTCATTCGTGACCAGATCAGAGGTCTGCGTTTTTCCTTCTATAAACTAGGCTGCGAACTCTCGTAGCTTCACCTCCGATTAGCAAACAAACTGGACAAAGATATTTGGGATTATTGGGATGGTTGTTCTTTTTACAGAGCCAACGCAGCCTTTGCCAAGACCTCTGTTAAACATAAAAACAAAATCGCTAGGCTATAACAGAACAACCAAAACGTCCCAAAGATCGATCAACAATCCGATAATGAGCCGGTGGATGATACACTTGAACTATACTTCAACAAGTAGCCATTTTTGGATGATTCGCAACTTTGGGAAGATCAGAGGGGGGTGAGTGGCTATCATACACACCACACCCAGCAAGATCCAACCACCCATCGTGCCCAGCCAACTGCTCACGCTCAGCCAGATCAGCCAACCCATCAAAGAAATGATGGAGGCGCCTAGCCTGATAACCAGCCAACCGCTCACGCTCATGCTTGACCAGACCATCCAAATGCTCACGCTAAGCCAGATCACGCCCAAAAAATCACGCCAGATTGCAGAAGCGCCCAGCCTGATAACCAACGTCCTCCTTGTGATTTCGACCAGCCGAGGGATGATGAACCAGACATCAACAAGCAGCGATTGGTAGATGATACGCATCACACCTAGCCAGAGCCATTCGCCCTTCATGCCCACCCAATCGCTCACGCTCCTTGGCATTATAACCAGCGACCTCCTCGTGATTGTGACCAGCTAGCGCATCACCACCAACAGGATAACCAGCCTCTAGATTGGGACCAACTTTCGTATCACCACAATCACCAACAGCGAACTTTGTTGAAACCAAGAAACCCACCTGCAAGAAAACCTCAATCCAAAACTAGGTCAAGGGACCTCGATCGGCTTATGGTCAACCTTTCTAACACAGAGCTTAATCCCTCTTCCCGTAAACTTCTTGAGAAAGGTCTCAATTTTGCGATTGCTCCCAAAAATATTCCGGTTGAAGATATCATTTGCAGCATATATCATTTGCAGCATAGAAGAAAGCATCAAACACCGTCCTGAAAATGACTCTGAAGAGGTACACCAAAACTGTGTTCGTACCTTAAGGAGAGCCAAACCACCCAATCCCAACATTACCAATGAAGAATACAGGGCTATCAAGGAACTCAGAAAGAATGATCAAATTGTTATCTTGAAGGCGGATAAAGGAGGAGCGATGGTTATCCTCAATAAAGAAGACTACTAGCAAATATGAAAGCCCATTTGTGTCTGAGTGGCTGCTATAAAAAACTTAATAAGAATCTTCTATGTGGCATTACAAAAGAAGTCGCGGAGAACATAAAGAGATCATCCATAGATAAATAAATAAAGAAAAAACTCCTTACTTCTAATCCCTTTATTTCGAGGATATATGGACTCCCCAAGATCCACAAACCGGGTATTCCTCTTCGACCCATAGTCAATACCATAGGCTCCCCTACCTATAGGCTTGCCAAATTCCTTGCAAACAAATTAAAGCCTCTAGTAGAGAACACAGGGTCCTTTATCAAAGACTCCTCATTCTTCATTGGGAAACTTAAAGACCGACATATGGATGAGAATGAGATACTCTTGGGTTTGGACGTTGTATCCCTCGACATATGGATGAGAATGAGATACTCTTGGGTTTGGACGTTGTATCCCTCTTCACAATGATTTCCATAGACAAGGCAATCAAAGCGATTGAGAAGCTTACTGACCAGGAAACAACTAGGTTAGTAGGCTTATGTCTTAGATCCACCTTTTTCGGCTTTCAAGGAGAATTGTATGAACAAACTTATGGGGTCGCCATGGGATCTCCCCTCTCATCGATTATAGCCAACCTCTTTATGAAAAACTTCGAACAAAATTTTCTATCCACGACACATTCAAAACCAGAGTGGTGATCTAGGTACGTGGATGACACATTCATAATTTGGGCCCATGGTAGAGAGGAGTTGGTCAAATTTTTGGATCACCTTAACAAACAATTTGACTCCATTAAATTTACAATGGAGATGGAGGAGAATAATTTCCTTCCTTTCCTTGATACACTAATTATCAGAAAGCAAGATGGGGGCGTATCTCCTAAGGTTTACAGAAAGAAAACCCACACTGATCAATATCTCCACGCCCTTTCTCACCATAATCCACAACAAAAAATGGGTGTCATGAACACAATGATCACCAGGGCCATCAGGATTTCGGATACAGAGCACTTAGAAGCTAAAAAAGAACACTTACATGATGTTTTCTTTAGATTAGGGTATGACTCTGATCAAATCAGGAAAGCTTTTTCCAAAACTGAAAAACCCAAACACCTCAAAGAAAAGAAGGTGGGGGAACACAAGGATTTTCTTCCATATATACAAGGTGTAACAGACAAGATTGCAAAACACTTGAAGAAGAAAAGTATCGACTCTGTGTTCTCGCCCCTTAACAAAATCAGAAAGCTCTTGAAATTAGTCAAAGACCCTATTGACCCTTCCCTAAAAAATGGTGTTTACATGATTCTGTGTGAATGGGGGAAGGCCTACATTGGTGAAACAATGAGATCCATTCGAATTAGAGTGAAAGAACACTGTACTGACATTCGGCTAAATAGAACGCATAAATCTGCTTTGGCCCAAAACTCTCATGGCACTAAACACCCAATCAGAATAGAAGACATGAAAGTTCTTGCTCAAGTGGATAATTGGTCATTAAGAAGAGCCAAGGAAGATATTGAAATCGTAAGACACCCCAATTGTTTAAATAGGGATGATGGCCTGACCATCAGCAGGTCATGGCTTCCTAACCTCACCAAATTAAGCCAACAAACTTCTAACTAACTAATACCTAAATTATTAAAACCTAAAAAACTAAAAAATTAACACTCATTAGAAAAAAATATAATTTAAAAACCCTAATAAACTAAGCATAAAATATTAACCTAAAAAATATAATCTATGTTTGAAGATAAACCTTAATCTTACCATAAGTTTATTATAACATATATTAAAATTTTAATAACACAAAAAAATTTAATAATTAAAAGATTTTAATAAAAAAAAATTAATAAAGCAAATAGATTACTATAACAAAATTAATTAAACTTTTTGTAAAATTAAGTTTTTAATAATTAAAAGGTTTTTAATAAAACATAAAATAATACCTTAACCTTAAGATAATCATTATGCTTTTAGTAAAACATATTATAACAAGAAATTAAAATATTATAACAAAAAATCATAACAATTTTTTAATAAGATAAAAATTTAATATAACAAAAATAGCTTAAATGAATTATTAGAAAAACTTTTAAATATTATTTAAACATTTTAAATAATTAAAAATTTTAATAAATTAAATTTATAAAAGACAAAAACATAAAAAATCCGTAAGTGTTGGCTAAACTAAAACATTAAAATCCTTAAAATTTAAAATTTAAGCTTTAGATTATAATTATATAGTCACATTTTTAAAAAACTATCAAATTTTAATTTAATTTTTTAAAATTAAGATTTTAATAATTAAAAGATTTGATTGAAATAAAATTTATTAAAAAAAGAGAGATTATTAAAAAAAATAGATAGAAAAACAATTGAATTTCAATTAAACTTTTTGTAAAATTAAGATTTTAATAAATTAAATTTTTGAACCTTTATAAAAATAAAAAATAAAAACCTAAACCTTAGGTGTCTGCTAATTTTGACTGGTCTATATTTATATATAATGAAGATCCAAAAATCTTCTCAGGCATCGATAATGCCCTAAAGATGAGCCAAGCATGGCTCGAAATGTTGACAATGAACCATTACCTATCGCGGATTCTCCACAAGATGTCATTAACAATTACTGTGGATTCTCAGCCAAAACTATTATTGACTAGAACGGAGCGGATATCCTGAGAAATCTAAGACGCCTAGAGAAGGTTCAGATCTCCAAAGGAAAGAAAATTTCTCATCTATCTTTTCTTAAAAAATGCAGAGAAGGTCAAATTATCCCGGGATTTGCTAAGGTTTCTCACATCCTAATAAATAATCATAAGAATCACATCTTCAACAAAATGAGTTTGATGTTGGTTCATGACCAGATCATAGGTCTGCGTTTTTCCTTGTATAAACTAGACTGTGAACTCTTGGAGCTTCACCTCCAGTTAGCAAACGCACTGGACAAAGATATTTGGGCTTATTGGGATGGTTGCTCTTTTTAGAGATCCAACGTAGCCTTTGCTAAGACCTCTGCTAAACATAAAAATAAAATCGCCAAGCTACAACAGAACAACCAAAACGTCCCAAAGATCGATCAACAATTCGATAATGAGTCGGTGGATGATACACTTGTGCCAGACTTCAATGAGCAGCCAATTTTGGATTATCCGCAACTTTGGGAAGATCAGAGGGGGATGAGTGGCTATCATACGCACCACACCCAGCAAGAGCCAATCACCCATCGCGCCCATCCAACTGCTCACGCTCAGCCAGACCATCCAAACGCTCATGCTCAGCCAGATCATCCAACCCAGCAAAGAACTGATGAAGGCCCCCAGCCTGATAACGAGCCAACCGCTCATGCTCACGCTCATCCAGACCATCCAAATGCTCACACTAAGCTAGATCGTGCTAGATTGTAGAAGCGCCCAGCCTGATAACCAACGTCCTCCTTGTGATTTTGACCAACCGGGGGATGATGAACCAGACATCAACAAGCCATGATTGGTGGATGATACACATCACACCCAGCCGGAGCTATTCGCCCTTCACGCCAAGTCAATCGCTCACGCTGCTCGACATGATAACCAAGGACCTCCTCATGATTGTGACCAGCTAGTGCATCACCACCAACAGGATAACCAACCTCTAGATCAGGACTAGATTTCGTATCACCACAATCACCAACAACTAACTTCGTTGAAACTAAGAAACCCACCTACAAGAAAACCTCAATCCAAAACTAGGTCAAGGGACCCCGATCGGCTTGTGGTCAACCTTTCTAACACAGAGCTTAATCTGTCTTCCCGTAAACTTCTTGAGAAAGGTCTCAATTTTGCGATTGCTCCCAAAAATATTCTGGTAGAAGATATCATTTGCAGCATAGAAGAAAGCATCAAACATCTTCCCGAAAACGAAGCTGAAGAGGTACGCCAAAACAACGCTCGTACCTTAAGGAGAGATAAACCACCCAAACCCATAATTACCAATGAAGAATACAAGGCCCTCAAGGAACTGAGAAAGAATGATCAAATTGTCATCTTGAAGGTGGATAAAGGAGGAGCGACGGTTATCCTCAATAAAGAATACTATGTGGAAAAGATGGAAGCCCATTTGTGTCTAAGTTGTTGCTATAAAAAACTTAATAAGAATCCTCTATGTCGCATTACAAAAGAAGTCGCGGAGAACATAAAGAGATCATCCATAGATGAAGAAATAAAGAAAAAAATCCGTACTTCTGATCCTTTGATTCTGAGGATATATGGACTCCCCATGATCCACAAACCGGGTATTCCTCTTTGACCCATAGTTGATACCATATGCTCCCCTACCTACAAGCTTGCTAAATTCCTTGCAAACAAATTAAATCCTCTAGTGGGGAACACAAGGTCCTTTATCAAAGACTCATCATTCTTCATTAGGAAAATTAAAGACTGACATATGGATGAGAATGAGCTACTCCTAAGCTTGGATGTCGTATCCCTCTTCACAATTATTCCCATAGACAAGGAAATCAAAGTGATTGAGAACCTTACTGACCAGGAAACAACTGGGTTAGTAGGCTTATGTCTTAGATCCATCTTTTTTCAGCTTTCAAGGAGAGTTGTATGAACAAACTTGTGGGTTCTCCATGGGTTCTCCCCTCTCACCTATTATAACCAACCTCTTTATGGAAAACTTCAAACAGAATTCTCTATCCACAGCACATTCCAAACCAAAGTGGTGGTGGACGTATGTGGATGACACATTCATAATTTGGGCCCATGGTAGAGAGAAGCTGATCAAATTTGTGGATCACATTAACAAACAATCCGACTCCATTAAATTTACAATGGAAATGGAGGATAATAACTGCCTTCCTTTTCTTGATACACTAATTATCATAAAGCAAGACGGGGGCGTATCTCATAAGGTTTACAAGAAAAAAACCCACACTAAGCAATATCTCCATGCTCTTTCTCGCCATCATCCACAACAAAAATTGGGTGTCATGAACACATTGATCACCAGGGCCATCAAGATTTCAGATACAGAGCACTTAGAAGCTGAAAAAGAACACTTACATGAAGTTTTCCTTAGTCATGGGTATGACTCTCATCAAATCAAGAAATATTTTGCCAAAATTGAAAAACCCAAACACCTCAAAGAAAAGAAGGTGGGGGAACAAAAGGATTTTCTTCCATATATATAATGTGTAATAGACAAGATTGCGAAACACTTGAAGAAGAAAAGTATCGACTCTCTGTTCTCGCCCCTTAACAAATCAGAATGCTCCTCAGTCAAAGACCCTATTGACCCTTCCCTAAAAAAGGGTGTTTACATGATTTCGTGTGAATGCGGGAAGGCCTACATCGGTGAAACATGGAGATCCATTTGAACCAGAGTGAAAGAACATTGTGCTGGCATCCGACTAAATAGTACGCATAAATCTGCTTTGGCCCAACACTCTCATGGCACTAAACACCAAATCAGGATAGAAGACATGAAAGTTAGCTCAAGTGCATAATTGGTCATTAAGAAGAGTCGAGGAAGCTATTGAAATCGTAAAACACCCCAATTGTTTAAATAGGGATGATGGTGTGACCATCAGCAGGTCGTGGCTTCCTAACCTCACCAAATTAAGCCAACAAACTTCTAACTAACTAATACCTAAATTATTAAAACCTAAAAAGCTAAAAAATTAACACTCATTAAAAAAATAAAAATTTAAAAGCCCTAATAAACTAAGCATAAAATCTTAACCTAGAAGAACATAACCTATGTTTGAACATAAACCTAAATCTTATAATAAGTTAATTATAACCAAACAAAAAAATATTATAACATATATTAAAATTTTAATAACATAAAAAAATTTAATAAAGCAAATAGAAGAGTGAGGTGAGTAATGTTAATAATTATTTAATCAAATAGATTTCCAAAAATTGTTTTACTTGTCTTTTTTTAGAACTAATAATGAATGTCAAGAGTAGTTAATGAGTAAACTAATCCATATAAAGTTTGAAAATTTAGATTTCAAGAATAAATTGGAATTTGAAAATCATTTTACCATCAAATGAAGATTTTAAACATTTATTCAAATGTTTTTGAGAAATGACTTGTTTTTCTTTATAACTAAAAATGAACATTTACATGTTAGGGTTAACCTTGACTAGTGGTTTAAAGCACATGGTTTTAGTGTCCCGTGGTTTCTTGCTAGTTGTATCTTGCCAAAGTGAGAAGGAGAGATGATCTTAGCCTTAGCCCACCAATAATAAATCTATTATTGAAGTTTGGTTTTTCTCCTCGGGGGTTTTCTTAAATTTTATATGTTCTTGGTTTTATAATTTCTTTTTACTAAAGTCAATTGAATTTTACTACTTAGTTTGTAAGTATTGCCCTAATATGGTTGTATATTTATATGAGTAAAATATTTTTATTTTTTATTTTTTAATTATAACGACATGTTATAAGTTTTTTTTGTTTTACTTTTTATTATTATTACTTTCATGAGCTAACATGTGCCACGTCAGCGGGACACATCTCACCCACCCATTTGAGTTGTAGAAAGCGCCTCTCAACGCAATAACAAAAAATCATAGCAATTTAATATAACAAAACTAGGTTAAATAAATTATTAGAATTTTTTTTAAATATTATTTAAACATTTTGAATAATTAAAGATTTTAATAAATTAAATTTATAAAATACAAAAATATAAAAAAGCCCCGAGAGTGTGTCGAATAAACTAAAACATTAAAATGTTTGAAATTTAAACTTTAGATTATAACTATATAATCTCATTTTTTTTAAACTATTAAATTTTAATTTAACTTTTTAAAATTAAGATTTTAAATTTTAAAATATTTTATTGAAATAAAATTTATTAAAACAAAAAAAGAGAGATTATAAAAAAAATAGATAGAAAAACTAAAGAGAGATTATTAAAAAAATAGATAGAAAAACTATTGAATTTCAATTAAATTTTTTGTAAAATTAGGATTTTAATAAATTAAATTTTTGAACTTTTATAAAATAAAAAATGAAAACCTAAACCCTAGGTGTCGGCTAATTTTGACTGGTCTATATTTATATGTAATGAAGATCCAGAAATCTTCTCAAGCATCAATATTTCCCTGAAGATGAGTCAAGGATGGCTCAAAACGTTGACAATGAACCATTACCTATCCTGGATTCTCCACAAGATGCCATTGACAATTACTGTGGATTCTCAGCCAAAACTATTACTGAGCGGTAGCGGATATCCTAAGAAATCTAAGACGCCTAGAGAAGACTCAGATATCTAAAGGAAAGAAAGTTGCTCATGTATCTTTTCTTAAAAAATGCAGAGACAGTCAAATTATCCTGACATTTGCTAAGGTTTCTCACATCCTAAGAAATAATTGTAATAATCACATCTTCAACAAAATGAGTTTGATTCTGGTTTGTGACCAGATCATAGGCCTGTGTTTTTCTTTGTATAAACTAGACTGTGAACTCTTGGAGCTTCACCTCGGGTTAGCAAATGCATTGGACAAAGATATTTGGGCTTATTAGGATGGCTTCTCTTTTTACAGAGCCAATGTAGCCTTCTCTAAGACCTCTGCTAAACATAAAAACAAAATCTCCAAGCTACAACAGAACAACCAAAACATCCCAAAGATCGATCAACAATTTGATAATGAGTCGGTGGATGATACACTTGAACTAGACTTCAACGAGCAACCAATTTTGGATGATCCGCAACTTTGGGAAGATCAGAGGGGGATGAGTGGCTATCATACGCACCACACCCAGCAAGAGCCAATCGCCCATCGCACCTAGCCAACCACTCACACTCAGCCAGACCATCCAAACGCTCACGCTCAGCCAGATCAGCCAACCTAGCAAAGAACTGATGAAGGTGCCCAGCCTGATAACCATCCAACTGCTCACGCTCAGCCAGACCATCCAAACGCTCACACTAATCCAGATCATGCCCAACAAATTACGCTAGATTGAAGAAGCCCCTAACCTGATAACCAATGTCCTCCTAATTGTGATTTCGGCTAGCCGGGGGATGATGAAACAGACATCAACAAGCAGCGATTGGTGGATGATACGCATCACACCCAGCTGGAGCCATTCGCCCTTCACACCCAGTCAATCGCTCATGCTCCTCGGCATGATAACCAGCAACCTCCTCGTGATTGTGACCAACTAGCGCATCACCACCAATAGGATAACCAACCTCTGGATTGGGACTGGATTTCATATCACCACAATCGCCAACAGCTAACTTCGTTGAAACTAAGAAACCCACCTGCAAGCAAACCTCAATCCAAAACTAGGTCAAGGGACCCCGATCGGATTGTGGTCAACCTTTCTAACACAAAGATTAATCTGTCTTCCCGTAAACTTCTTGAGAAAGGTCTCAATTTTATGATTTCTCCCAAAAAGATTACGGTTGAAGATATCATTTGCAGCATAGAAGAAAGCATCAAACATCTCCCCGAAAACGAAGCTGAAGAGGTACATCAGAACTGCGCTCATACCTTAAGGAGACCCAAACCACCCAAACCCAACATTACTAATGAAGAATACAGGGCCCTCAAGGAACTAAGAAAGAATGATCAAATTGTCATCTTGAAGGCGGATAAAGGAGGAGCGATGGTTATCCTCAATAAAGAATACTATGTGGAAAATATGAAATCCCATTTGTATCTAAGTGGTTGCTATAAAAAACTTAATAAGAATCCCCTATGTCCCATTACAAAAGAAGTCGTGGAGAACATGAAGAGGTCATCCATAAATAAAGAAATAAAGAAAAAACTCCTTACTTCTGATCCTTTGATAACGAGGATATATGGACTCCCCAAGATCCACAAACCGGGTATTCCTCTTCGACCCATAGTTGATACCATAGGCTCCCCTACCTACAGGATTTCCAAATTCCTTGCAAACAAATTAAAGCCTCTAGTAGGGAACACAAGCTCCTTTATCAAAGACTCCTCATTCTTCATTGGGAAAATTAAAGACCGACATATGGATGAGAATGAGCTACAGCTGAGCCTGGATATCGTATCCCTCTTCACAATGATTCCCATAGATGAGGCAATCAAAGTGATTGAGAACCTTACTGACCGGGAAATAGCTGGGTTAGTAGGCTTATGTCTTAGATCCACCTTTTTCAGCTTTCAAGGAGAGTTGTATGAACAAACTTGTGGGGTCTCCATGGGTTCTCCCCTCTCACCGATTATAGCCAACCTCTTTATGGAAAACTTCAAACAGAATGCTCTATCCACGGCATATTCAAAACCATAGTGGTGGTCGAGGTATGTGGATGAGTAGAGAGGAGTTGGTCAAATTTGTGGATCACCTTAACAAACAATCTGACTCCATTAAATTTACAATGGAGATGGAGGAGAATAATTTCCTTCCTTTCCTTGATACACTAATTATCAGAAAGAAAGACAAGGGCGTATCTCATAAGGTTTACATAAATAAAACCCACACTGAGCAATATCTCCACGCTCTTTCTCGGGCCATCATCCACAACAAAAATTGGGTGTCATGAACACATTGATCACCGGGGCCATCCGGATTTCAGATACAGAGCACTTAGAAGCTAAAAAAGAACACTTACGTGATGTTTTCCTTGGTAATGGGTATGACTCTGATCAAATCAGGAAAGCTTTTGCCAAAACTGAAAAACCCAAACACCTCAAAGAAAAGAAGGTGGGGGAATGCAAGGCTTTTCTTCCATATATACAAGGTGTAACAAACAAGATTGTGAAACACTTGAAGAAGAAAAGGATCGACTTTGTGTTCTCGCCCCTTAACAACATTGGAAAGCTCCTGAAATCAGTCAAAGACCCTATTGACCCTTCCCTAAAAAAGGGTGTTTACATGATTCCGTGTGAATGCGAGAAGGCCTACATCAGTGAAACGAGGAGATCCATTCAAACCAGAGTGAAAGAACACTGTGCTGACATCCAGCTAAATAGAATGCAGAATTATTCTTTGTCCCAACACTCTCATGGCACTAAACACCCAATCACGATAGAAGACATGAAATTTCTTGCTGAGGTGGATAATTTGTCAATAAGAAGAGTCACGGAAGCTATTGAACTTGTAAAACACCCGAATGGCCTGACCATCAGCAGGTCATGGCTTCCTAACCTCACCAAATTAAGCCAACAAACTTCTAACTAACTAATACCTAGATTATTAAAACCTAAAAAGCTAAAAAATTAACACTCATTAAAAAAAATTAAAAACCCTAATAACTTAAGCATAAAATCTTAACCTAGAAAAACATACATAACCTATGTTTGAACATAAACCTTAATCTTATAATAAATTCATTATAACAAAACAAAAAATATTATAACATATATTAAAATTTTAATAACATAAAAAAATTAATAATTAAAAGATTTTAATAAAATAAACATTTAATAAAACAAATAGATTGCTATTAAAAAAATATAATTAAACTTTTTGTAAAATTAAGATTTTAATAATTAAAAAGTTTTTAATAAAATAAAATTTTAATAAAACATATTGATAATACCTTAACCTTAACCTTAAGATAATCATTATGCTTTTAGTAAAACATATTATAACAAGGCATTAAAATATTATAACAATTTTTTAATTAGATAAAAATATTAATATAACAAAAATAGGTTAAATAAATTATTCGAAAAACTTTTTTAATATTATTTAAACATTTTGAATAATTAAAAATTTTAATAAATTAAATTTATAAAAAGACAAAAAACATTTAAAAAAAATCCCTAAATGTCGGCTAAACTAAAACATTAAAATCCTTAAAATTTAAACTTTAGATTATAACTATATAATCACATTTTAAAAAACTATTAAATTTTAATTTAACTTTTTAAAATTAAGATTTTAATAATTAAAAGATTTTATTGAAATAAAATTTATTAAAAAAAAGAGAGAGATTATGAAAAATATAGATAGAAAAACTATTGAATTTCAATTAAACTTTTTGTAAAACTAAGATTTTAATAAATTAAATTTTTGAACTTTTATAAAAATTAAAAATTAAAAAATGAAAAATGAAAACTTAAACTCTAGGTGTTGGGTAATTTTGACTGGTCTATATTTATATGTAATGGAAATCCAGAAATCTCCTTGGGCATCAATAATGCCCTGAAGATGAGCCAAGGATGGCTCGAAACATTGACAATGAGCCATTACCTACCGGGGATTCTCCACAAGATGCCATTAACAATTACTGCTAATTCTCAGCCAAAACTATAGTGATATAGTTATAGTCAATCATTGTGATGTGATTGTCATTAATATTAGTGGTTATTACTATTTTAATAAACAAGGCAGCATTGTTATATATTTTTAAATATTTTTTATATCTAATAATTTCATTTGGACACTAAAGAAAATTAGTCAAATCATTAAAATGAACCAATCATAAAATGAAAAAGAAGATTTCAAAAAATAAAAATAAAATAAAATTTTATTTTTAAATTATTAATTTAATATATGAATTTTATAAAAGTTATGTAAAACTTTTAAAAAAGTATATAAATTAATTAAAGTCAAAACTATTGATAGACTAAACGATAGTTGTATACTTGTCTTGGCGGGTATAATATAAAAATAAAATATGTAAAGTTTTTGTACCTCTTCATTTATATTTTTAGTGAATTAAAATTTATGATTTACCTTTCATATACCAGTTTTCCAAATTTTAAAAAATTGAAGGTGGTGCATTTGAATCATTCGACTCACACCAAAAGCATGGAGTTCCTTGTGAATTTATAGGGTGCACTGCAATCGATCGATGTGTTAATAGGGTGCAACCTATGTAGTGCATTCATGTTTTAAAAGTGCATTGGTAGGTTGGGATATTAAGAACCCCTCGCAGTTTTTTTGATGTGCTTTATGATATACAAAAGCACCATTAACAATGTTTCTTATTAATATAAATGCATTGTATTTAAATATATAAATATGTTGTACACAAGCAGTTGTGTGGTACATTGTTTAATAAATATGGACATCATGCAGTGCATACCATCATCAAAAATGCATCATTCAAGATTTTGCATGTGGGGCTAGACATGTCGGCAAGGCAGGAATTTGATGGGCAAATTGACCGTAATGAGGTGATTTGCCCGTTAAATATGGTCCAAAAAAACCTAAAAAATCGTCATGATTCTTCTTTAAAATTGTCAAAACGGATTACAAAGTTGTCAAAACCGTAAAATTTGGCAAGTTGTTTCAGTTTCAAATTCCTACACTGCATGTCGATGCACTTCAATATGGATAGAGGAAACAATTATAATGCACCCGTAAAAATTAAATCTACTGCTAATACATAGAATTTAACAAAATTTTCAACCTAATCAATGTTGTTCTGAGTGCATAGACACTCTTACGACGTGCATTTATTTATGTGAGGCACATTGGTAAGTGGGGTTATTAAATACCTCACCCATTTATCTGACACGTTTGATAATATATGGAGGCAGTATTAATAATGCATCCTGATATAGTAGCATGCTGATATAATGTAGAATAATGTTTTTTTTTCATTGGGAAAAGGACAACCTTAAATTAGATAAAGTTGTGTCAAAATCAACAAGATAGATACTAAGAATTAGCATTTGTACAGTCATGTATCAAATGTTCGGAATAAACCACATCAAAGCATAACTCCTAGTGAGCAATTTGGTCAACAAAACCATAGACAACCAAATAGTTGAGGTTGCATACATACATAACTATCACTAAGAACACAAAAAGATAACAGCCTTTCACCATAGAAAGCCTTTCGTGTCAAGTCTCCACCCAGAAAGGGTCCAGTTCATAGAAAGAGAAAACAAGATAATCATTAACAGAAAATCAAAACACTAATAGCTTGGCACAGTCCCAGCATCAATGATGCTCCCATCAAGGATTTCCTTCCAATCGAGCACACCAAGAGGCATACCAATACCCAGCTTAGAGAGAGAATCAGCCTGTGAATTGTATTCCCGATAGATATGCTAGAAAGACAGCAATGTATAGTGATCAATCAAAGAGCAAGTTCTCCCAAGCCAGTGATAAAGACATATAGAATAAATCCGTTGTCGGTTGAGAGCCCATTCAATGATGGCTTTAGAGTAGCTCATGACCATTAGCAAATCAATACCTTGAACCATAGAAAAACGCAAAAGTCCCCAGAGTTCCAAGAGTTCATCCCGTGTGTTGGACCCTCGACCTGAGTCATGCAGATCCTAAAGGAGTGATTCACAGTCAGTTGTATGACCATACTAGCACCACAAGAACTAGTTTGTTCGGCACCATCGAAGAAACCCACCCTATCACCAATCGACAACACTAGATAATTGATCGAATGTACCCTGGATTTGGGTGCATGTCCAGAGGAAATATGCAGACCAAGCATCACCTTATGAACTAAAAAACTCATGTCCAATGGAATCATCTAGAATATAAGGCAGTTCCTCATTTTCCACCACTCCCATATACATATGAATGCCAATTCCAGCGAGAGTGATGGGAGATCGGCCACCCGAGAAAGGAACTCTGACAAATTGTCATCAGTCCATGTCCAAGAGATGCACCACTTTGTGTAGAGAAAAGACCACAGACCCCAGAAGAGAGAACAATGAAAGAAAATATGCTCCGCAGATTCCACCTCTATCAGACAAAGGAAACATTTGCTTGGGCCCTGAAAGCCGCGCTTCTGAAGCATATCCTAGGTCAGAATTTTGTGGTTCAACACCAACAAGAAGAAGCATTTAATTTTCAAATAGACTCACACCTTCCACAACAAATCATGCCACCAAACCGATTGATAAATAAACTGAGAGCAAATAAGAGATGAATATGTCAACCGGGCAGTAACAATACCAACAGAGGAGTCCCCCGACCATAGCAAATAATCAGGAGAAGTAGATAAAAATATACCTACCTCATGAATTTGAGAAATAAAATGATCCCATTCCAAAGCCTGAGCCCCATTAAAACCTATGGAAAGGGCCGACCGCCAACCAAGAGATGAATCATTAACATTAACAATAGCCTGACAAAGAACGATAATATTTTTATCATGAATATATGACACCAACTCTCATGAAAATTTAACATAACCAATCCCAACAATTTGGTCGACACCCACAGATATGTTACCGCATCTTCCCACACTCCAACAGAGCTCCCAAAGAATACAAGGGAGGGAAGAACAAAGACTAACCCAAATAGCATATGCCTATGAGGATGAGATCTTCGGTGCGTGCAGCCAGAAGAAAGGTGGCAGAATTTTCAAATATTTAGTACCAATAATACTACACCATAAATTAGTCTTCGTCAATCCCCGCCAAAGGATCTTGGCACACAGTGCAGTATTGAATAAACCCAAGTGTTTAAAACCCCAGCCGCCCCAATATTTAGGCCGCGATAAGGATGACCAATCTTCCAGATGAAACTTTGCATGATTCATGTTCCCCTTCCAGAGAAAACTGAAAAATAAATGATGTAGCTTCGCTAGAATACTAACAGGTACACAAAACAAGGAAAACTAGTATACATGCATCGATTGTAAAACAGATGAGACAAGTGTCATGCATCCCCCTAAGAAGAGCCAGTTAGAATTCCATTTACTCATTCAATAGCGGACCTTCTTCAAGAGCCAGCCCCAATCTGCACAAACGTATGCATTGGGACGCGAATAAAACCCCAGGTAAGAAATACCATCACATAAATGACTACTTTGAATAGTAAATAAGTTAACAATATCCTTCAGCGAATTATCATCGATGCCAAAGTTCCAAAAACAAGACTTAGAGATGATGAAAGACATCCTCGTCACACGACAAAAATGGTCAGTCAAACCTTTGATATAGTGCCATTCATCAAAATCCCCAATCCCAAAGATGATAACATTGTCAACGAAGATAGTGTGAGTGATGTAGATAGAGCCTGAGACCTTCACCCCATGTATCCTCTTCTCCTCCTTTGCCAGGTTAAGGAGGAGTCTTAAGCCTTCAATCACTAATAGGAATAGGTATGGAGATAAGGAACAACCCTGGCGAATTCCACGAGTTCCCTTGAAGAATAACGAAGGAGATCCATTCACAAGAACAACGAAAGAGGCAGTATTGATACAAGACATAATCCACTGTGTAATCTTCAATAGGACCCCAATCTGGATCAAAATCAGGTGAATAAAGGATCTATCGACCTTGTCATATGCTTTCTCCTGGTCTAGTTTCAGCACCAATGTAGATAACCGCTTCAGTTTGATGGAATGGATTGATTTTTGTACAATCCCAACCACATCAAGGATTTGGCGGTCAGGTAGGAAACCAAACTATTCGGCAGATATGGCCAAGCCCAAAACCTTCTTCAAAAAACCCACAATGATCTTGGTAATGATTTTGTACAAGAGGTTACATAAAGCGATAGGACAATAATCAACGAAAGAAGTGCATCTATGCACCTTCGGGATCAGATTTAAGAAAGTTGTATTAAGGTTGTCTGTAATAATCCCCGATGATATGGTTTCTTCTATAGCCGCCACAATCTCCGGACCAAGTAAATCAAAGAATTGAAGATAAAATTCCATGGTCCAACCATCGAGACTAGGGCTTTTGTCCTTGGCGAAGGCTTTTAAAGAAAGTTCCACCTCAGCTAAAACAATAGGCCGATTGAGAAGTGCATAGTCCGCCTCACTGAACATCGACAGGAAGAGTTTTAACACCTTCAACTGATCAGCAATATTAGAAGTCTTCGGATCCTTATAAAGGCCAAAAAGATATGAAATAGTCCTATCCTTAATCAGGTCCTGATCAATAACAAGAAAACCATCAACTGCATATGTTGTACATATGCAGTTAGGTAGTGAATTTTATGATAGATATGCATTCCATGCAATGCATAACATCATTATAAACACATTGTTCATGTAATTAAGTGTGTGCTTTGAAATAATCTATGCTCTTTGAGATGTGCATAAACATTGGGTAAAATGCATATGTATATATTTTAGTGCATTGCTAATACGCATAATTTAAGAAAAAAATTGACTTAATTGGTGTGTTTCATAATGTACGAACACTTTTTACATGGTGCATCTATTTATGTGAGGCACACCAATAAGCAAGGTTATTAAATGTCTTTCTCACTTTTTACATGGTGCATATATTTATGTGAGGCACACCAATAAGCAAGGTTATTAAATGTCTTTCTCATTTCTAAAGTGCATTTGATAGTATGGTGAAGCATTGTTAATGGTAATTCTTGCTATCAAAAACACATTGGTAAATTTAGAACAATGTCATGCATATATAGTTGTGCGATGCATTTCATGATAAACATGCACAACATGGAGTGCATACCTTCATATGAACAGGCAATTCATGATATTGAGTGTGTGGTAGGAAATAATCAGTGCATTTTTGGATGAATTGAGGCATCAGTGATGGTGACTCCATATATTAAGTACACCGATGATCATGAAGCACATAAATGTGATGTAATGAGAACCATATACAATGTGCTTTATATTTAGCATCATTAATGGTGCAATTTGTTTTCAAAGGTGCACTAGTAGTGTTAGATAGCTTTTTTGCAAAAAAAAATTATCTTAATTTTTAATAACTAAAATTTCTCATTTAATTGTTTTGTTTGAATGTTGTGTGTGTGCACGTTCACATGTGTTTGTGTGTGTGTGTGCGACTAATTAAAGTTGCACGTGAAGCAAATACAATGATGATAAAAAGAGCAACAACAGTAGGTCAACATGCATACAATACATGCTCATCTCTTTTTTAGGAATGTTGGTCTCCTCAAGTTTTAGGATGCTACCTCCCTTAGGGGGGTCAAATTTCTATTGAGTTTGTGCATCCATCACTTGGATCGTCAGGTATGCATTTAGAGATGGTATTAATATGTGGTACTATGCCATAGAGGAGCACATATACTTCATTAATGGTTTGTCTAGGAAAGGAGTGGAGTTTTCTCATTTACTTGATCTCCTGCTTGGCATTGTGGGAGGGATTCAATTAGCTTATGTTCATAGATATAATTATATTGTGTAGGTGTGATGAGTCTGTGGGAGAGAATGAAGTAGGATTACCATCACCACAAACCTTATTATTATTATTCATATACTGAGTATGGTGATCCACCCCCTCCTCCTCCAACAATAACTGATCAACCACACTCTCAACCTCCATAGGTCAATCAAACACCCTCTCCTCCTCACCAAGCCAAAAAACCACCATCTGATACTCCACTAGTTGAGTGACCCTCGTCTCCTTATACACAAGTTAACTAACCACCCTCTCTTCCTCTATAGGTAAACTGGCCACTCTTTACCCCTTCACAACTTGATCACCATCCTCTCCTACCCACCTAGCTAACATAACATCACTGCATCCTCCACTAGTTGAGATTGTCACATTGGTTGATATAGATTTTGGTGGATATATATATTGCAACACTTAATTTTTTTATTTACATTAGTATTGGATTTATTGGTCACCTAGGACCTTAATTTTAATTCTATCATTTATCTCCTACACACATGCGCGCGCGTGCACGCGTGTGCGCCAAGGAAACCTTGTCTTAGGATCATATCATCTTGTCTTGTGAAATTAATACATTGCAAAAGGATGTTTCCCCCTAAAAAAGGCTTCTTATTCATCTCTTTTGTTCATTCTTAACATGTTGGATTACTCTCTCTTTCTTATTTTACGCTCTTTTGGGGATTTGGTGCTTAACATTTCGTATCATAGCCATTTTCACTCTAATTTTTTTTGTTGGCAGGTATCATAAGATGAAATTTGGAGGAGCCTCTGACGACATAAGGAAGTATCTATGGTAAAACGTTCTGGTCTTGATTCATTATAGGTTGAGTTATACTTTGTGAAAGTAAGGGATTTTTACTAGTCCAAAAACTAATCTCAAACATGTGTTTGGGATAAAAATATTATATTTGAATATTAATAGGTCCAAATTGAGTGCCACTTATTTTGTGAAAACGAATATGGACCATAGTGTTTTGCGGCTAAGAATTTTAGAATTAGAGAAGGAAAATTGGACATGTGGAAAGTTGTACAAGTTCGATCTCCTAAAATGGACTCACCAAGTTTTGGAAAAGTCGCCATAATTCTATATTGGCACATCAAAACTGTGTCAAACCTATGGAATTGTATAGAAAACATACTAGGCTACTATATCATGAAATTTTAGATTCAAAGGGGCTAAAATTTCAGAGATAAGTCAGCATCAAAGCAAGTTATTGAGACAACCTACAAACCGGGATTTCTAAATGTATGTTAACTTGAAACTTGCATAATTTTTTTATCGAATACCTATTTTGTGTGATTCATAAGGTGTCATAAATAGGAAATAAATGAAAATTATAGCCTCATATGGAAATATGTTCCACAAAAAATATTACCCAATTAAACCCCCAATGTGACCAACCATGACACATGAATAAAGTGAAGACATCTGTAACCATTGATCCAATTTGGAGAACAAATTTAAGGAATTGAATGATAAATAAATGACATATGTTCAATTTGTTAACAAAAAAGGTATAAAATTGAACTGAAAAAGATGGTCGCTAAAGAGGATCTTGAAAAGATGGAAAGTAAACTAAAAAAGATGGCCAATAAATATGATCTCAAAGTCATGAAGGGGGTAATATTGAATGAGATTAGAAATGTATTTATTTCTAATTCATCTTCTCATAAAGACAATAATGAGAACAAGAGGGGCTTCTCCTAGTCACAGATTGAGAAAACTGAGAAACAGTTGGAGAATAAGAGGTATGAGTGCTGGATGATTGATATCCACATTATCATGGGTTCAATTCATGAGCACGGATCTACTTTCTTCTCAATATTGATATGGGAAATTTTTACAGAAATGATACAATAACATGGATATTCTATATAGAACAATTCTTTGATCTACACCAAGTGTCGACTTTACAAAAGGTAACTATTGCATCCTTGTATCTAGATTCAACTAATCAATTTGTGTGTTACTAATGGATTTGTGATCTTAAAAGGACTCTATTGTATCATGGTATGTATTTATAGATGAATTGATAGCATATTCTGGGAATATAAAGAGAAATGCATTCTTTATCCAATTGATAAATCTAAGGTTGGTAGGTCGAGTTACAGAGCACATTAAGTAGTTTCAAAAGTCGTGTCTTAGAATGAAGTACATTCAAGAGAACAATTTGTTGTATCTCTTTATGGGAACTTTAAAGGAGACCATTCAACATGAGCTATGTCTCTTTGAACATAATTCATTGGAGAATGCTTTTAGTTTGGTAAGGAAATTTTAAAGTGAAAATATGGCTACTAGAAGGGTTGCTACTAAAACATATATAGAGGGAAATGTTTCCTCTCTTAACATCACGCAACCTACAAGGTTTACACCTCAACAAATGGAGGAAAGAAGATCAAAAGGACTATGTTTCAATTGTGAAAACATGTATAGTAAGGGGCATAAGTATACTAAGAAGAAGTTATTCTACCTAGATTGTAAAGAGGAAGAAGATATAGAACCAAATAGTCTCTAGAGGTAGATCCAGAAGATACAACTCCAACCAAATATTTCCATGCATTATCCAACGTTAGTACTCATCAAACTCTTAGGATTAAGGGATATATGAAAAATAAAAAGATAACAATGTTAATTGATTATGGTAGTACCCATAAATTCATTAATTGCAACTTATCCAAACATCTCAATTGATTTATATATATAGCACTAGAGTTTCAAGTAATGATTGTAGATGGAGGTACCATAAATTGTTCAAGGAATTTCCATATAATTAAGTTTACTATGAGGGAATATTTATTGGATAGACCAATGATTGCAATTCAAATGGGTGGTGTCAATGTTGTACTAGGTGTATAGTGGTTATAATCATTGGGAATAGTAACTCTTAATTGTCAAGAACTTTTCATGATATTCTCCTTAAAAGGAAAGTATATTGAATTCATCGGTATTCCTAGGAAAACCTCTAAAGTGATAAGCTCTAATGGCATAACAAAGTTTCTAAAAAAGGGACACCAGGGTGTAATTACACAACTATGCTCACTAGATGTTCAAGCATATATACCCTCTATTCAATTGGATCTCCAAATAGTTATTGATAAACATTCCACAGTATTTGGACATATTCCTAAAGGTCTTCCTCCTGTTTAAGATCATGACCGTGTGATCACTTGCAACAAAGAACAACACCACCTAACATTAGATCCTAGAGGTACTCGTACACACAAAAGAGCGAGATTGAGAATATGGTTAAATAAATGTTAAATGCGGACCTCATTCAACCTAGCCAAATTTATTTCTATGCACCAGTGGCATTGGTTTGAAAAAAAAGGTTCATGACATATGTGTCTGGATTATAGAGAGATAAAAAAGATGACCATTAAAGATAAGTTTCCTATTTCTATCATTGATGAATTATACAAGAAAAAATATTTTCCAAGTTTTATCTCCATTCATGATACCATCAATTAGAATAAGGCCAAAAGACATTCCCAAAACAACCTTTAGAACACATGAAGATAGTTATGATTTATTGGTGATGGCATTTGGCCTTACCAATCCACATTCCATATTTCAAAGGTTGATAATTTATAGTTTTAAGCCATTCCAACAAAAAGTTGTGTTAGAATTTTTGTGATGATATACTAATCTATAGAAAATATTGGGATGTGCATGTACAACATGTTGACATGGTATTAAAAACGTTGGAGGAGCATCTAATATATGCCAATACATCAAAGTGTGCCTTTGGAGTTTAGGAAGTGTAATATTTGGGTCATATTGTATCTCATGAAGTCGTTAAAGTGGTCGCTAAAAAAATTAAAGCTATCATGCGTCAATGGCCAATTGCTAAATCCTTGAATAATCTTAGAGGATTCTTAGGATTGATAGGATATTACTACAAGTCTGTCAAGAATTATGTTCAAGGAGCAGCACCTCTAACAAGGTTAGTGAAAAAGGGGGAATTCTCTTGGACTCGAGAAGAAACTAAAGTTTTTGAAAAACTCAAAGATGTTATATGTACAATTATTGTCTTAGCCATCACACCTGACTTCATAAAAACCTTTATTGTGGAATGTGATGCATTTGGGTGTGGAATTGGTGCAGTTTTAATGCAAGAAGGAAGGCCCTTTACCATTGAAAGTTGTAAAACTAAAGGAAAAAACTTACTCAAAATAATTTATGAAAAGGAAATGTTGGCCATACTACATGCAATTAATAAATGACATTGTTACCTAATAGGAAGACACTTCAAGGTAAGAAAAAAAAGTGATAATATTAAGTACTTATTGGAACAATGATTATCTTCATATGTGGAACAAAAATGGGTTACAAGGATATTAGGTTATGACTTCAAATTATCTACGAAAAAGGAAAATAAAATATGGTGGTATATGCATTTTCAAGGATAGAAGATGACACAAAAATCTTACTATGTGTTATTTACAGTATGCAATCTGATTAGGTGGAATAAGCAAGGATGAAATGGAATAAGGATCAGGAGGAATGAAATATAATTCAACAACTAAAAGAGGAGACTAGTTCATTAGATAAATTTGTGTGGAATAGTGGTTCACTGTGGTACTATGATCATGTATATTTATGTAAGAATTCCCAAATCAAATAGAATGACCTTTTGGAATTGCACACTTTCCCTATTGAAGGGAATTGAGGGTTCCTGAGAACCTACTACATGATTAAGAAGGATTCTTTTGGGAATTTCTTAAAGCTAATGTCTAAAATTTTGTGACAAAATGTTTGGTTTTCCAATAGTAAAAAGGATAGATTGTCAAGACACCAAGTTTTCGTATTAACACTCATCTAACCTGCAATTTTCTCATGGAAGAGAAGACTATGGCGGAACGGCTCCTCCCGCGGCTAGGGTTTCCCTAGCCGCCATCTTCCTTGCTACGCAGATCTGGATCGCTGTTGCTGTCCTTAGCATGGGGGTTTGCAGGTTGCCGGCTTCAGCGTGGAGTTCCTTCAGGTTTGGTTGCTTTCAGCGTGGAGTTTCAGGTTTGGCTGCCGTTGCTTTCAGCCGTGAGTTTTCAGGAAATGGGCACTCACGCCCAGCTCGCCGCCTTCAAGGCCCTTGTTCAAGCTGCCGCTCCTCAGGCAGCTTCTCACTCTTCTTCCAAGTTCGTGAAAAAGATGGAAGAGATCCCTTCTTTGGAGCTCTCTCCTTCGGATCCATGCCAGAAATCTCTCATCCTCTCTGAGCAATCCCTCATTGGTAAGTTCACAGGTTTGTGGCCCAGCCCTAAGGTGGTCGAGATCTGGATTGCGGAACATTGGAACCCTCTTCTGTCAGGACAGGTTTCTCTCTTTGCAGCTGGTCGAGGGTTTTGTGTTTTCTTGTTCTCAAATAAAGCAGAAAGAGACCCCGTCTTTCATTCGGGCCCTTTCTTCATGGGTTCAAGAGGTCTGTTCTTAGCCCCTTGGTCTCTAGGGTTTAACCCAGAAGCAGAGATCACCGCCGCTCCAGTCTGGGTAAGACTTCCTAACCTCCCTCTTCATCTTTGGGGAAAAAGCACTTTGATTGACATTGGTAATAAGCTAGGTCGCTATTTAGACACCGCAGAGCCAAAAGGGGGTCAGTACAGATGTCACTCGTATTTGCGTAGAGGTGAATCTAGAGAAAGGGCTCCCTGAAGCCCTAAAGCTTACTTTAGGAGAATGGAGCCACATTCAAGAACTGGACTATTAACAGATCCCTTTTAAATGAAAATTTTGTCATGTATACGGCCACTTCGCCAAAAGCTGCCCCAAGCTTGCAGAACCAAAGAAACCAACAAATCTCCCAGCTTCCAAAGATACAGAGTTCCAGACGGTCTCTAACCGACGTTGTCCTCCCAGGCGAAAGGAGCCTCAAGTGTCCCAGCAGAAGGCCTCCCAAGATCCTCTTGCAGACTCTCCACAACCGGAAAACAAAAATAGTTTTGCAGTTCTTCAGGAAGATGAAGTACAAGAACCTGAAGCAGCAGCTGTCCAGGAGCAGGGCAACCTTGATCCCATTAGCGCCTTGGAGGCAGTTTCTCCAAAACCCGCTTCCCCTGGCTCGAAGAAATATCCCATCGATTTTGGTGGCTAGTCCTCAGCCCAGGTAGGACTGGCATCCTTGGTCCCTTCAACAGAGGAAGCCTTCGACTCTGAAGACTTTTCAGCTCCTTCTCCTCCCCTCACCAGAGGACGAAAGACAAATAAAGAACGTAGAGAAAAGGAAGCAGCCTCAAACATCAGTGCGGGTTATCAGAAGAAATTGGATCCTTTCATTAAGGGACACTCCTCTCCGCCTGTTTAATGCTTTGCTTCTGTATTCTTCTCTGCTCACAATTTGTGAGAGTCTACTCTTGTAAGCAGTACTTTTCTCGAAATAGCTTCAGGAACATTTGGGATTCATTTCTGAAAGCACTTTTAATAAGGTTGACTGTTTTAATTGAGGTCATCAGCCTTTTTTCTCAGAATTCCTCCTTGTACGCCTGGCTGGGCTACAGCCTTTTTTAAATTTTTATAAAAATTTCTCAGTTTCTGTTAAAAAAAAAAAGACACCAAGTTTTCGACAACCATTAGCCATACCAAGTCAGCATGGGGAATATGTTTCAATGTATTATATCATAGGCGTACCAAAATTGAAAGGAAAAAATGTTATCATGGTAGTGGTGGATCGACTTAAAAAGTATACCCATTTCTACTCTCTTTCTCATCCTTTTAAAGAAAGTGCAATAGTTGCAATGTTCATGGAAAAATGGAATCCCCAATATTATTGTAAGTGATAGAGATCCAATTTTCACTAGTAAGATTTGGAAGGAAATATTTTCTTGTTTTGGGTACTCGCTTTGCTCACAACTCCTCTTACCATCCTCAGTTTGATGGGGAAAAAACATTGTGAATAGCTGTCTAAATGGGTATCTTTGTTGCTATGCATATGATAAACAAATAAAATGGGATATGTGGTTAACCTTAGCAAAATGATGGTACAACACATCCTTCCATATTTCTTTAAAAATGTCACCATTTATGACACTTTATGGCTATCAGCCTCCATCCATCACATCATCCTTGAAAGAGAAAGCTAAAGCTCAAGAAGTGGAGGATCACATAGAGCACCAACAAGAGTTTTTCCCCCTACTAAATGGCAATTAGGCTATAACACAAAATAGGATGAAACAACAAGTAAATCAACATTGTAATGAAGCTAATTTGAAGCCTAGGATTGGGTATTTTTTAGGCTACAACCATACAAACATATGTCTCTCAAGCAACATAAGAAGGATAATAAATTATCACCCAAATACTATGGTCCTTATAAGTTTTTGCAGGTGATTGGAAGTATGGCTTACAAATTAGAGTTTCTTAGTATTCACGTGTACGTTTAGTCTTCTATGTTTATTTCCTAAAAAGGGTAATTTGTGACAAGATGTTGGTTCATACTATTTTCACCGGAGATTGATGAAGAAATGGAAATCATATAAGAACTTGAAACAATATTTGAAACATGGATCAATAAATTGCAAAATTGAGCAATTACTGAATACCTCATAAAGTGGAAGAATTTCCTAATATAAGAGGTGAGATGGGAAAATGAGTTTTGCATGCAGAAACATACAAAACTAATCAAGTGTTAAGGATAACACTTGTTTGAAGGGGATGGGCATGTTAATCCCTATATATTGAACATTCCCTTTATTTATTATGCTAGTATTCTATTTATTGTTTATCTTGGACCTTAATTGTAATTTTATCGTCCACTAGGACCTTAATTATAACTATACCCTTTAGATCCTATATATATACCAAGTAGATATATTTTTAAGATGATCTTATCTTGTATTGAGTAATTGATACATTGTAAAAGGAGGTTCCCCCCTCGAAGAGGCTTCATATTCATCTCTTTTCTTCATTCTTAAGGCGTTGGATTACTCTCTATTTATTATTTTATGCTCTTTTGGGAATTTGGTGCTTAACATCCCACAAGTATTACAAATATTGCTAGTAAGGATGATCATACTTTGTATCTCATGCAGTACTCATACATAGGGTTATACTAGATCTCGTGTAGTACTCATATTACCCATACATAGGGTTAACAACCCATGTATCCCACATGAGCCTCCATATGGTTGAGGTAATATTAGCATTGTGCTTTGATTAATTTATTTCATGTTTTCATCTTATTTAATGCACATGCAAGTTTTTGTAACATTTTATTTAAATTCTCTAATTATTGTTGTCTATTGTTTTAGAAATACTAACATGTATGTTTTAGAGGTTCCTCCCCAACCTAAGTTAGAGATAGATGAGTTACTTCAGATATAGAGACCCAACCTGCAATATAGGAAATCTCATAGATTTAGCTAGGATTTGACGGATCAACTATTTGTAGTGATGTATCGACACATAGTATGTCTTATATGAGTGACCCAAGTTGAACAGGACCCAAATTTTGCTGGTATATGGATGACCCTTCCATGTGATATGAATATATTAATGCTTCATGGTGGTGGTGTGATGATACTACAAGAGAGGAGGAAGCATGATTTCCATCACCATTGACCTTCTTCTTATTATTCATCCACTAAGGATGGTGATCCTCAACCCCCCCTCCTCCACTAAATGATCAACCACCCTCTTGTCCTCAAGAAATCAATCAACCACCCTCTCCTCCTCACCAAGTCAATCAACCATCCTCTCATCCTCAACAAGTCAATCAACCACATTTTTCACTCCACTAATCGATTGACCCCCATCTCCTCCATGATTCAACTAAACACCTTATCCTCCTCCACGGGTCAACTTATCACCCTCTACTCCTCCATAACTTAATAAACCACACTCTCTTGCTCACCTAGTTAATGGAACATCATCGCCTCCTCCACCTATCGAGATGGTCACATTGTGTAATATAGCTTCTAGTGGAGATATTGGTTGCTTCATTCTTAATTTTTATCTGTTGGAGGTATTGATGCCTATAGATCCGATGGTGGACCAACTAGCTTACAGATTTATTGATACATTTGATTATTGTGATGTATCTTTTACATATTTATGTTACCTAAGATGTATGTTTGGTTTATAATGATTATGATATTATTAACGTGATTTTTAATCACCTTCTAGATTATAACAAGAAAAGTAAAGAGTTTGTGCATTAAATTGTCAAACCAGGGTTCTATGGTGACTTGCAACTTACCATGCACTTTATATGTAGGTCATAGATTCGCATTTTACTGGTGAATTTGTAGCTTAAAATATCATGTGTAATAATGGTATAGACAGTTAACAATTCTGGGACTCATGATTCTACAATTTTTCCTTTGTAGTGGTTAATTATTTAGATAATGTCAAATATAACCATTTAAAATTTTGATAAATATTTATCATCTTCTGATGATAAATTTTATATTTTTAAAATAAAATGGGTTGAAACTTACTAGTTAGGATCAATTTCTCCCATTTTTGTTTTGTTACTCTTTGTTGATCTGTTTATGTCACGCTAATAGCTTCTTCTAATCATGGACCTGATTATCCTCTTGAATCCCTATTTTCTAATCCCTCCTCCTTCTCCGAACCACTTTTCTTTCCAACCATCAAACCCTCTCCTTCAAGAACCTCAATCACCTTTGAATATTTGTATGTTTTAAACTAGATAATATCTTGGGACATCTAGAGGGTTCTGTAGGGGAAGCCTTCCTTCAAAAACTATTTTGCTTAGTCCATGAGGGTTTGTCCTTTCATAAAATAACTCACTATGGAGCTTCTATAGTTTCCATAATTTATGCAACCCTTATAATTGTTTGGGATGGTAAATTTTACATAAAAGCATCCCAACTCTGGTTTATTTTTACAAGGGATTCTTCAACTAAAAGTCTGGTGGCCCATTGTGATTTAGTCTAGATTCAATATTTTTCCCTTTCTTGACCATTTTGTTTATTAATTCTAAGTAATTGAAGAGAAAATAGGGGATACTAATACGTTTGTGGTGTCCCACATGAGTCAACAATTTGAAAACTTAACAAAATAATAGGTTGTACCTACCTTCACAAGTTAAGAATTTTTGGATGTAGGGAGCTACCTCCAGCAAGGGTGGAGAGAAAGATGTCCTCTGTGTCTCGTTGTTTGTTCCTTATATTGTATTGTTACCCATAATAATTCTCCATAGACAATATTTATTGGTGCCCTTTGTTCGAACAACCTATCATCAGTTTGTGGCAATCCTGCTACTCTAGCAATTATCTCCTCAATTACTTTAATTCTACTCCCTTTTACCTCTACAAATGACAAACTAGAAGATATTATGAATTCTGTCATAATTTCCTAGTCACTTATCCATAGTTTTTCAAAGTAGACCATTCAAACTGCTACTTCAAAGATTCTCCACACTTTGGGGTTCTAATTTATCATACCAGTGTCTCGGATTCATTTTTGGTTGGCAGCCCCATTATATAGAGATATTAACACTTATGCATATATAGGGGTGGTATAAGGAATTGGAGGAAGAACCAAAGGACTGTGAAAATAGAGCACCGATAGTTTCTTATGGCATGGGATGAGGAACAAAAAGTAGGGGGGTGAACTTCATTGAGAAAGGAAATTATGATTTAAGGTGACATCTTGCCCGATGGGATCATTAATTCATATTTTTTTGTCCTAGATTCATGGTTTTATCATTGTCATTGTGGCCTATCAATCCATCATTTTGATGATCCACAAATTTTGTCCGTGGATGATTCATGCCATGAATAAATATTTTAGAATTATGTTAACTATAGCGTCCCTACCATGTGGATATCACATTGAGATCTATTCCCATCCTCGGTCATACAGAGTAAAGGGGTGCATAGTGTTGTCATAATAGTACTGGTAGGCATTATCACATCTATTAATCATTAACAATTATCAGTAAATATATACCTATACCTAACTAATAAGAGACACAATGAGTAAGTGTTGATTTGTGGAAGATTGGAGATGACAAGGAGTGAAAAAATCTAAAACATGTTGAGCTTATATGGCATTGTAGTAGAGGGCATA
This sequence comes from Pseudotsuga menziesii, assembly GCA_001517045.1. Taxonomy (NCBI): domain Eukaryota; kingdom Viridiplantae; phylum Streptophyta; class Pinopsida; order Pinales; family Pinaceae; genus Pseudotsuga; species Pseudotsuga menziesii. The sequence continues at coordinate 42,843 of LPNX010807828.1, forward strand.
TCTATTTATAAGGAGTTGAGGCAATCATTGAGAATGTTGTGAAGGACAGAAGATGGTGGAGTAGAAAAAAAATTCTTCATAAATGGAAGAATCTATAGCAACTGAAATATTTGCAATCATAGAGGATTATGTAGTAGTTGAAATATCTATAACCACATAAGGTTCTGTAGCAATGAAGAGATCTACAACTGTAGAGGGTTATGTAGAAGCAATAAAATTTGTAACTAAAGAAGGTTCTGTATCAATGGAATATTTTGTAGCTGTAGAAATTGTTGCTAGGAAAAATGCACCTCTTGTGGACAAGAGTTGTTCCTCTAGTATGAATGGTTCAGATCTAGAACAAATGAGTTACAATAGAGTTGGAAGACTTCCCCTAGAAGTTGTGGAGATCTGGAATGAGTCGCTTTGATGGAGTGGTGTAGTTGTTTCCTATGGTGATATCTCTTCACGAATGTACCTGCATAATCACATGAAACCAGCAAACAAGATCAAAAGAACCATAATATAATCCACAAAATCTATGTCAGTGACTAAGGAATCCAACAGTAAAATACATGATTATAAAACAACATTCTTTACGGGAAATGAACCAACTTTGCATTAAAGATGAAGAAGAAGTTTACAACATTCACCTTAGTGTTGATATGCTCCTTCACATGCCAATTTCTTGTCCCCAAAAGCTCCAACTTGCTCCCTCTATGCTCACCCTACCGATTTAGGCTAGAATGTCAATGCAACAACATAAATTTTCTCTCTCTCAACCATGGGTTATGAGCCTTCTTTTATAGGCATTGGGAGGATAGGGATGGTTGAGTAAATGGTGGGTGAGGTGGATAGGAGATCCCAAAAGGATGGATCTCGAGTCCAAGTGGTCCTTAGGTGTAAGGATAAGGGTGCCATGAAATCTTCCTTTGAAAATCTTCGTGGAAACCTCTCTTTTTCACTTTTTACCAAGGGCACCACTTCTTCTCCACTATGACAGAGCGGTAATAGGGCAGAACCATGCCTTGAACAAGAGGTAAAGGTGGAGGCACCGCCTACTGTCAAGAGACTGTAGGAATTACTAAAGAAGGTAACGCTCCTTGAATTAAGGGCAGAAGTGGTGCTGGATTTTCATATGCAAGATTGAAGTATGGGCCAGTATTTTCACTTCACAACTTGGGATTTAGGGCAAATACTGATTTTTGGGACCTCATCACATGATGATGATGATATTTATGTGTAACAGAATTCCCCCCAAAGCATGAGGCTAGAGGGATACGATAGGTGAGAGCTTTGAAAGAGAAAGTTATCACTTCGAGGAAAGAATTAGCTTGATCGGAGATTATCGTCAACCAGGCATCTACAATACATCAATACTTTTGACTCATGATCAAATGTATCATCATCATGGCTGCAGACCGATACAAGGAATATCCATGAGAGAGATTAACAAACATGGCTACTAGAATACATCGTAGATCCATGTGATAGAGGACTCAAAATTGGGACATAGCTACCAGAAATACACTGTAGATCTATGTCAAATGAACCCAAATTCGAGCACAACCATGACCATACAAATGTGGATCCATGCTGGGACTCATACAATATACTCCATTGCAACCTGGGGGAAATATATGAGTGCTTTTAATAGATACCTAGGGTCTTCGTCTCATCTTCCACAAAGTACGATTCTATCCATGTGATTACAATGACTTGAAGTTGAACATGGTAGAAACCATTTGATTATGGGTTAATGATGTGAACCGTTAACAAGTGCGAGGGAGATCTCCATTGATGTCAACAATTCCCATGGTACCCTAGTACAATCTTATGACTGTGAATAGATGCTTTGATATCGAACACTCAGTCAAATCTATCGATCAAAGGTCAATGATGTGAACTTATGTCGAGAGCGATATAATATGTCATTAGGCATACATATCTCAAGGTATTAAATTTGTTTGTAAAACTAATTATTGGATGATGATCTGAAGTCAACAGGAATAGTCTCGTTGAAGGAGGGCCATGATAAATCCCACATCAACAACACGAAACTCAGAACAAAGTTCTGGAATGTTGTAGATGATGTAACCATAGGACTGACTCAAAAGGTACTGACACAAAGTTTGTTTTGACTGCAGAGGTAAACTTTCAACTTCCCTTTGAACATTGGGCGCCATGACAAAAGACTTGGAAGCATTGACTTGATGAGGCGGAGCACAATGCGACAATGGACAATGCATTCTTTGAAAGATTCAAAGGAGTGACATGACTCATGAAAGTGGATCGACTTAGAGACAAGGTGAATACCCAATTGAATGAATGAAATGCATATAAGTGCCATATTCAAAGGTGACTACAAACTGCCATTTTATTTGTAAAATGAATTGATTCCCTTCCCTTAATTTCACCATCATGATTGATGAGTGCCTCTTTTTCGCTTTTACGAGTTCAAAGAGGGTAACAAAAACTCATTGTAGCTCATCCAAATACAACTCCATTCTCATATATTTCATGAACTTGAGAAAGGAGGGGTTCACTCCCAAAAGAGGGTCTCTCAGTTTTTGGTTTATCGAGTCCATTGAAAGTTAACTCGGCTTCATTCATGTTTAGAGATCTTGAACGAAAACAGAAGAAAACTCCACAGGGTCCTTTTTCATAACTAGTCAATCCAAACTGAAAAAGAGATAAACTACCGTCGGAAAGACGACTCTTCAAGTACTTTTATGAGCATGAAGAAGACAAGTTTGCTCGACAATATTTTCAAATTTAAGGAGTCCGAAAAGAGTTTAAATAAGACTCCATTAGGTTTCTTTTCATGATGAATATTTTTTATGAACCTGAAAATAATCGAAAAAAGACTCAGAACTTTGATACTAGGTTTATGGAGCATGATCAAAGTGTCGAAATGAACGCTTAAGGACCTTTTCCGTTATTCAAAAGTACGAAAAAATCAAAAAATGAATTTCCCCGTAGACAATATTGTTCATTTATGTCCCTACAAAACTTTTACAAAGGCCGAACTCTCCCAAAAATATTAAAATTTGACTTTTATAAACTATATAAAGGGTATTTTTAATGAAAATGATTTTAAAATCATTAAAAATAATATAAAACCCTAAAAATCCTTTATAAAAAACAAAGTAAATAGTAAAAACTAATTCATTTACCATTTACCAAACCTTGGAGAGCATTTTGGGAGAATTGGAGTGCAGACTTCAGTAGGAGATTGCGGAGCCATCACCCATCCATTTCCCGAGCCGTCAGATCTAGGTAAGAGCTAGAAGCCTCCTCTTCATTTCCATGGTTTCCACTTTTCATTTTTGTTGAGTTTTGGGATCTTAAGGCCAAGCATAAAAAACTCATGTCGGGTACCATTTCTAGCCTTTACAGGAAGAGCAGTGCCCAATAAGAACCATGCTTTTTCAGGATTACTCAGGCGGTGGCACTACTCTGTTTTAAGGAGACATGCATGGTGCTAGTTGTGATTCCCCAAAAACACAAGCCCTAGCCAAAATAAAAGTTTTAAGCAATTTCAATGGTTGAATATGTTTCTAAATGGCTTGTTAAAGGTTTTTGACAGGTCATTTGGTAAAAAATGGTGACTTGGAAGGAGAGGCAACATGATGATGACGATGCCCATGCCGCAAGAGATGTGGGTTGCATAGATTCCCTATGAGGCTATGGCCTCTTAAAATTCTTAAGCGCTCCTAGTATGCTTTCACATGTATGATTACTGGAGTACATCCTGAGGATGTGGAATCCAAAACAACAGTATTTTGAGGTGGGACCCCATATTGTTACTGTGGAGGTGGAGGATATTTATTTTCTGACAAGGCGGTCTAGATGAGGAGCACCTATTTCTTTGACTGGTTCCCAAGGAGGGTACATTACTACATAGGAGCTTATTGTTTGCCATTGTTATCCAGGAACAAAGATGTCAGGTAAGAAGATCCCGATCAAGGTTGTGAGGGATCTACCGCTTCAGACCGTCTTATTTAATATGCAGAGGGTGGTTGGGAGCTAAGGGACCCACCAAGAATCTTGGGCACATATGTTGTATCCATTGGAGGCCATGGCACCCACGGTATTCAATTGGGTCGAGGCATTGCTACCGGTGTTCAAAGATCAGCTGACGAAATGTCAGCAAGGAGGGTTGAAACACTTTGGGTATGGGACCATCTTAGCATTCTTCTTCTTTGAGAGGGTACCTCTCTTGAGACCCCAGTTGGTATTCACTGAGCTCAGAGCTAGAGACCCCTGCATGTTGTGGTGGGTGGAGATCATGGCCCACACAGCAGGTGGTGGGGCCAAGGTCAAATTTGAGACTCCCTTCTTCTGTTGGTTGAACGATCAGATCCTCATGATTGAGGACTATGCCTATGCAAGGACCGACTTCCGAGGGGATCCCAATCTACCATTACCACCTAGCACTTAGTGGGGTGACATCGGTAAGAAGCAATACCCAAGATGTTGATTATGTTTCTATATTTTTATGTCTTATGATTTTTATGGATGGTTAAAAGACCTAATGTTTGCATGCAGATGTTGGTGATGCACATCCTGGGGGATCCTCCCTAATGGACAGACGAGCATGAGCTCGCTTTGTCCATAGATGCAATGATGAGATCACGGAGCTGGAGGAGAACTTGGATCGACTGACTCTGGATATCCTGGATGCTACTATAGATGACCTCCCTAGGAGGTTTCAGAGACATACTACGGGAGTATCAGGTCGCTTCAATCGCTTGCTACGTAGGGTAGCAAGGGCCATTATGTGCTACCATGAGCACGATTAGAGTGGTCTGCATGATGTATCCTTGAAAGCTGGCTAGCTTCGGGATTTTTGTATCATTTTGTATACCTAAAAGCCAGAGTGCTTCAGTTGAGGTCTCGTGACCATATTTTTTGTAAAAACACTTTATGTGTGTGTGTGTGTGTACAGACTCATTTTTGGTGTTTATATGTGATTCAAATGGATAAATTATAATTACATGACTTTTATATGTCTTCTACAGTCAATTTTATGTTACAATGGACCATGTTTTATTTTTAAAAGTTATGAATGGGCAATATACCATTCTAGAATGTAATTTTCTAATGAATCAACAATCGTATTATCATACCTAGGGATATTCCTGTAAATGATGGAATCGAAAGACCTTTCTAACAAACACACTCTCTGAAAAAAGCAGAGAAGTGTAGGGTTCCTGATAGTGTAAACGTGGTTTAGGTGACAAACCACTAGCTGAAAGTCCATAAATACTACCAAATCATGAATGTCCCAAGATGCTGCCTCGGTCAGTAAACCTATCACTTCTTGATACTCTGCGATGTTGTTGGTAGCTGAACCAATATAGACCGCTCCTGAACCGACTAAATCATTAGCTGGGGAATACAACACCCAAGCAGTTGAAGCAAGGTTCAAGGTATGATGGCATGCACCATCAGCAAAACCATAGAAATCCATCCAATCTGCATAACCAAAACATGGTATAAATAGTATGGAAATCAAACTCAAAGCCATATTGAAAATGACAAAACACACTAAAAGTCAAATATACATATATGCAAGGTACCATACATAAATGTCTTTAGCATAGTACCTCTTCAAGTACAACCCATTGTGAGGTTGCCCGAAGGGTATCCCATCATGGTCTACGAGCTCATAAGTCCCTTTCTCTAAGACCTTACTAACGACAAGGGGACCATTGTTGGTCATCTGGGCAGACCCGGGTTTACTATAATGAACCAACAACACCCCTAGCTCACTGGCCCTTTCGGCGACAGACCGCGGAGCAGACTGAAGTCTCACCCGAAGTGATCCTAATGGGTTGGCCAAAGACTCAAGTGTCTCGACCAGGTTCTGTATGGCGTCCTGTGTGCGTCTCGCAGCTCTTCTTAGCTCGTGAGACCGCTCTTTCCTCTCTGCGATGCGCAGTTTCCTCTTACTCACGATGACTCTAATCCTTATCGCATCGCCGCGTCCCGGACAACACCTAACTCTCTCCTACGCTCAATCCTCAACCCGCGGTATCGTGCACCGCAACTCCTCTGCTGGTGCGATATCGCCCCCCTACGATATCCTACCACCGCGACTCAGCGTACTTATCTTACTGGAGTTTAACTTACAGGACTCAATACACAAGGTTGTTTTATACTGCGACTCTTAACTGTCTCAAGTGAAACTTAGACAAAATCTTATACAAGATACTTAAAGACTTCAACTTGCATTTATCCTTGTAATATGCCGTGAACTGAATAACATACACATACATTTACTGTAAGCAAAATTCATGTAATGAATGACAGATATAACAAGTAAATACAATCACATGAATCAAACACATAACACTCTGATTTTACGTGGTTCACTTCCAGGGTGGAAGTTACGTCCACAGAACTGTGTTTCTATATTATAACTTGAGAGAGGTACACAGTTCTGTTGCACCGCATATGCAGCTAGAGATCTTCTGGGTAACTCCGCACTCAGCCTGGAGCCCTTCTCTCCTAGATCTCTTCTCTATATTGCCTTCTTACAATACATTATCACTCTCTCTCTCTCTCTCTGTCTATCAATCCCTGCGGATTGTTACAATACAAAATAACAATAAGCTAACAGACTACTGATAATCTGACTAGCTGGATGGCCTAAAATGCCCAAAATTCCAACCTTTTACAATACAAAATACATCCCTTTATAGGCAGCCCGAAGGTCTCACCATTACAAAACTGTGGGCCTGTCCCAACAGTAACCCAAACCCTAACTAGTGACAGTTGGCATATCTGTACTTGGGGTAGCTGCTTTCCGTCACACCACTGCTCTCTGCAGTCTTCCATGCTTCCTGGCGCTGACCATGGGTACTATGCACTGCTTCCCGTCTTCTGTCCTTCGTCTTCAATACCTCGGCCTCATTGCTCCTTTTCCTTTATGAGGGTAGTTGAGCCCTCCTGTCTTCGTCGCTGCCTTCAATGCAGTGGTTGAGCTCTCTCTTCTCGGTCGCTCAGGTATTGTCGTCTTCCTTGACTTCTCTGTTCCAACAGTCACGGTTTCCGGCTCTACTCTGCAGCTAGAAACATGCTACGACGTCATAGCTTCACCTTATCTCTTCGTCTTCACCAAACTGTCTATCCGCCAAAATGGCAGCTTTTCCTGTAGCTGCGGGACTCTGCTCCAACAGTCCCCTAACACTTACTTGTGGCTCGCCCCCGAGCCACTACCAACAGGATTCTCCTGCTGTAGCTTCTCCTTGGCTTCCTGCGAAGTGCGCTGAAGCTTGTACCGAAGTCCTGCAACTTCGTTCTCCATAGCTGCGACACGCTCTTTATAGTTTCTGTAACTTAGTTCGTTGGGCTGTCTTATCTTTCCTACCCTCAGTCATGCTCTCTCTCTCGTCGCTTGCAAGACCTTTTAAGGATCTTCAAGTCTTGAGAAGTCTTCCACATATATCATTTCCTCTTTTCATGGGTTAGAACTTTTATCACAAGGAAAATCTGTATCTTCCAGCCTTCTCAACATTTCATTCAGTCTGGAGCCTACTTATACGAAACATATACAAACCAGGAATTCCATTCCGAGAACAAGCCTTTGTCTGCATCTTGAAGTTCCGCTTGTTCGGTTTGTTTTCCCTTTCACTTTTCTTCTCAACAGCTCGCTCCAGGTATTCACGCTGCTTGGGTTCCACATATTTTCATTCTTGACCTTTGGAACCTCTTGTTCTTCTCTTAGCTGATGAGATAGGTCATCTCCCTTCTCCCATTGCTTTCTTTTTCTCATTTTTACTTTCTTCCTAGCGGGAGATTTCTTCTCATCATTTTGCTGCTCTGCTTTCTTATCTTCAGTGATCGGCTCGGATTTCTTCTTCTCTTGAGCAGAGACTTTGATTACATCTTCTACATCCTGCGCTTGAATCCTCATCCTTGGAAATTGTCTTACCTGTGATGTTCCTAATTTCACAACCCTGGGCGGCGTCGCCATAGCGGACATACGGCCACCATGCTCGAAGTGTCTCAGACTGTCTTCTAAAGGTTCCTCCTCGGGCAGAACCCACTTGATGTTATACTTTGGATTGGAAATGTCTGCAAACTTTGGAAATCACAGCACTCTTTAACGAAATTAGCTGTGGACAGGGGAAACTTAACACTGCACTCTATAGCTCTCTGCTCTTTGCAAAAGTAACCCTCTCGAATGAATAATTTCTACTTTTATACCGAAGGTGATAATCCCAGACGCAACGGTCATCTAGACTAAACCCGTCGGTCGTATTAATTGCTTGGACGAGACCACACCCGTCATCCCGATCCTCAATAAATGTTGAAATCCGATCAATTTCCCTTGAAGCGTGTGTATGCAGGCGTCGGTCTTGTCGAAGATTTGCTAAATCTGGATAATTGATTATGCTGCTGCCCAAATCTACGGTAAGGTATACCGGTCATTTCCTCATTAACTGCCTGTCAGACGGTGACTTGACTAGCCCTTTGTCTTGTTACAAAAACTGGGTATGTGGCACGGAGAAACATCGCGCTGCTGCGATGCCTCACCGCATCACTTGCTCAACACAAACTTACGCATTTTTTTTCTGTTTTGTTTTTTTTTTTGTCAAAATGAACCGTCCTTATGCGATTCCTTATACTTAGAATACCTGCCGGTGTAGACTAATTCCCGGTGCGATGCCTCCTTTCAACTACACTGGACATCTGCACCGTCTCAATTCTGAGTTAGGGCTGATAGGTGGAGTGGCTGTCATTATAAAGCTTAAACCTACTGCCATTGATCATCGTGGGAAGAAGCTCCCCATTCAGTTTGCTGAGCTGAACGGCTCCTCCCTCTGTGACTTGATGTATCTGATATGGCCCCAACCAATGCGTCTTGAACTTCCCTGGAAACTTAAGAAATTTACTGTCATAGAGGAGTACTAGGTCTTCGATTTGAAGAGTCTTACTCTTAATGTGCCTATCATGCCAAGCTTTTTCTCGTGCCTTCTGCACTTTCTGATGGAATTCGGCGATGAATCTGTCTTCCTCTAAGGCAAGCAGCTGCACTAGCCTCTCGTGCACCGTGTCTGTATCAACCATTCCAGTGATCTGATCAATTCTTAAACTGGGAAGAATATACTCCATAGGCATAACAGCCTTCTGTCCATACACCAAGCTGAAAGGTGTGTGTCCTGTAAGTTTCTTGCATGTAGTCCTATATGCCCATAATACAGCGTTAACTCTGAGGTCCCAATCATTCCTTTGGCTATTGCATATCTTAGTAAGAGCATTTTCTAAAATATTGTTAAAGGCCTCCACCGTACCATTAGCTTGTGGGTGGTAGGGAGTGCTCTTATGGTGCTGTGCCTGGAATTCTTCTGTCAAGGCCTTAATGGTGCGATTCAAGAAGTGTGTGCCTTGATCGCTCATCAAAATTACTGGGCATCCAAATCTAGTGATGATGTTTTCAAAAATGAACTGTGCGGCTGTAGCAGCGTCACAATTTCTTACTGCTTTGGCCTCTGCCTACCTGGTGAGGTACTCTGTTCCCGTGATGATATATCTCACACCAGTTCATTTTCCCAGTGGGTTAATAGGACCCACAAAGTCTATAGCCCACTTGTCAAATGTGCGCAACGTAACCTGCGGTCGCAACGACATTTCATCTCGTCATGAAGGTTTTCCTACCCTCTGGCAGATATCGCAACATCTACAAAAGTCCTTAGTGTCTTTGTGTAATGTGGGCCACCATAATCCTGCGGTCAGGATTTTCTGCGCAGTCGGCTTTCCTGCGAAATGACCTCCTGCGGTACCTGAATGTGCTTCTCTGATAATAGCCTCTTTTTCATGCGGCATCACACATCTGCGCAGGACTTCATCTGGACCTAACTTGTATAACTGTCCTGTGATCAGGGGGAAGTCTGCTGCTTTAACAACCAACTGCCTCTTTTGATGCTTGGTAAAATCCTCAGGTGCCCTTCCTGTAGTGAGAAAGTGAATGATATCAGCATAGTACTCACCTGCGATCTGAATAGAAAACAATTGCGCATCTAGAAAATTGTCCTCTAGATTACTTAGCTCTTCTCCTGAGTCTATTCGCAACAGATGATAAGGTCCAGCATTCAATCTTCTTGGTTTGACAATGATTTCAAAATCATACTCCTGAAAGAGGAGTAACCATCTGCAGATTCTTCCCCCTAACACCGGCTTATTGACCAGATACTTCAACGCATAATGGTCAGTAAACATCTTGAACGAGGCACCCAACAAGTAGTGCCTGAACTTCTGTAGCACGTACACCATAGCTAAGCCTTCTCTTTCTGTCGTGGTGTAGTTCTTTTCTGCTGTCGACAGCTTTCTGCTGGAGTATGCGATAGGATGATCGATACCTCCTTCTCCTGGTTGCGTTAAAACAACCCCTAGTGCGATTCCAGATGCATCCACATGTACATGAAACGGCTTAGTCCAGTCTGGGAATACTAAGATGGGTGTTGTAACCATCTTCTCTTTAAGTGTGTTTAGACTCTGCTGGCATTCCTCATTCCATAGGAATTTTACATCTTTCTTTAACAGTTTTTCCATCGGAGCTGTAATCTTTGCATATCCCTTGATGAATTTTATGTAGTACCCGGTATGACCAAGTACTGTTCTCAATTGTTTGACTGAGTTGGGTCCTGGAAGATTTACAATGATGGCAATCTTTGCGGGATCTACCATCAAGCCTTGCCTGCAAACAATGCGACCCAACAAAATACCAAATGGCGCACAGAATATACATTTTTTCAAGTTCAGAGAAATCTGGTACTGCCTACATTTCTCTAACATCAGTCTTAAATATCCTATGTGCTTGTCAATTAATCCAAATACAGTCTAATCGTCAAAATAAACTTCTAGGAATTTATGGATGTATTCTTTAAATACAGCAACTACTACTCTAGAAAAGATAGATGGTGCATTCTTAAGACCAAAGGGCATTACCTTATACTGGAATGAGCCCCATTCTGTTGCAAACGTGGTCTTATGGCGATCTTCTGAGTGGATTCTGATCTGGTGATAGCCTGAAAAGCCATCAGTGAAGGAGTAGACCTCCTGTCCTCCCACATTGTCTAGTAATTCATCCATGAAAGGTGTCGGGAATGGATCATGAAGCGATGCATCATTGAGTTTACGTAAGTCGAAACAGATTCTGATGTCTCCTTTGGTTTTCTTCTCTTGCACAACCATGGGACTAACCCATTTGCTCTCTTCTACGGGCTCAATGATGCCTGCTTCTAGCATCTTATCGTACTCATCCTTAACTTTTTCTTTGTAGCGTGGATTTAATCTATATGGACGTTGCTTGACTGGTCTAGCATCCTCTTTCAATGGTATCCTCATTACTCCCAGGTCTCCGACTATTCCCTTCATCTCTGTGAACTTGGTGGGAAATAGGTCCTAATAGTCATATAACAAGTCTGCAATCTATCCAATAGTCTCCAATAGAGGAAAATTTTGGTTTTGTGTCTGTGCCAATATTGATCTTTTTAATCTTGATCGGCTCTGTGATTGCTGGAATCTGTAGCTTCGGTCCATCAACATCGTGAGTCCCTTCTGACTCCGGAATGTTGATGTTGTGAGGATCCTCATCCTCCTCCTTTGGTTCTGCTTTGAAGTTATAGCACTCGAGCGCATCTTCTAATTGGATGGCCCACTCAGGTTGAGTCTGTACTGATAGGGTACAATCCTTAAATATCTTAACCTTTATTACATCTAGGGCCTGATCAACATTTGGATACTCATATTCAAAAGCGAAGGTGAGTAGAAAGATGTCTATTAGAAATGGCCATGTATTCGTTCCCTTGCACAATTCAGTCTCTGTGTACCAGTTCCATGGAACTGTGTCCAAAGTGTGAATGAATTGGTGAACCCATTCATCCTCGGCAATGTCCGACCAATTCTGTTCACATGTCTGAATGTGTGACCTAGGGTCACTTTCTCCTGTGTATCTCTGCTGGATATACTCTCTGTCAGTAGAGAATCTGATCACCATCAATCTATTAAGATCATCCCATGATGCGATATTCTCTTTATGTGCATACCATCATCTTGCAGGTGTGGCTCGTACTGCAAGATCCATAGCTGCAATCCTCTGCTCGTGAGGAATTTGTTGTTCAAACTGCGTGAGAAAGTCCTGGATATCTGTTAAATCATGAAATGATGGAATCTTGTTGATCTCTGCACCAATCCATCACAGTGACTTAGTCATGTATGCACATATGTGTGTTGAGACTTCGTAAAGTCTGTTCTTCCAGTTCTCTAGACCAACATCCGAATCCGATGCGCATGAGCTGTCACATCGCCAACTAATGTTCCCTTCTACGGTTGGATTGATGTAGTTGCTCTGGTTCGCAATCATCTGATAGAGACTGTCCATGTTACGTGCCTCTTTCTCTGCTCGGATAGGTTCAATGTATCTAGGACCCTGAAGAGGATCTAACGGTGCGATGACCCGGATCTGCGCGTCCTCAAAGGTCATTTGTCTTCTCTTTAAGTCGATAACGGCCATGTTACCAATCTCCCAATCAATTCCTAGTAGTGCTAGATATTGTCTACTATCGCCAATAATTTCTATAACTTCAAAGTCCACAGAGCTGCGAACTCTGTCAATGTCAACTGGCACCTGCGATAATCGACCCAGGGGTGATACCCGCTGTTGATTAGCTAATCTGAGGTGGATAGGCGATCTGACTAATTTAGGGCTACCCATCTATTCCCATGTCTGCTTAGTCAGAACATTTACCTCTGATCCTAGATCTAGGATTACCTCGTCCATCTCAAATTCTCCAACCTGTGCTGTGAGTCACATCTCTCTTCCTGTTCTTGTATGTCCCCTAATACTATGAATAGCGCCCTGTGCACTGATCACGGGAGAAGATGGCTGACATTGATCTATGATGTGCTGAAGTTCTCCAATAGCTTGCTCATTTCTTACAAGTTTTAAACAACTCCGCAGGAAGGATTGGACACTTCCTGCCAACTTGTCTTCGTCGCAAGCGCCCGATGTGGTAGCCTGCGATGTCTGGTCAGGGCTAACGCCACAAGGTGCTTGCTGCGATACGCCCCTAGATGGTGGTAGCTACGATCCTGATTGCATAGAGTCATCAAAGAAAGTCTTAGCTTCCTGAAATGTCTGTTTATTCTTCTATAGGTCAAGTGGTGTTGCTTTGTTAGGAGCTTTACACACCCACTCCTTACCTGTGGTCTTTTCAGTAACCTGCGATTTCCCATTGGTGGAAACACCGTTGCGAGTCACAATGTTGACTCTTAGTTCTGGTTCTTCCTACTCAACAGCAATAAACTGGATGTTCTGGTGTACTGCTGGCTTAGGTTCTCTGATCTTAGCTATCAAGGTAGGACAGTCTTCTATAGCGTGATCGTAATATTTGCAATAGTTACATGTGGTGGTAGGGCTCTGACAGTCCCTAGCATAATGTCCTACAACTCCACAGTTGTAACAAGTGACTGGTCCGCGACCGTGGCCAAAGCCTTTGAATCCTCCTCGTCCTCTGAATCCTCCTCCACGGCCAACATAAGCCGGATCATGCTGTGGTCCTGCTGCTTGACCCAGTGTTTCTGATTGGACTCTGTACAGGTCTTGCTTGCTCCCGACCATGAGATCATAGGCTCGGCAATCGTGTTCATCATGGCCTACGGACTTACAGAAGATGCAGTATAAGTTCTTAGGTGTCTGCACGTACTTCTGAAGTAGAGGGCACTGGTGAGGTAGATGTCCTCTTGTTTTGCATATTTCACACCATGTCCCATGGGTCTGTGGTAAGGGGTTAGGAGCCCCGGTTGCTAGATATTCTACAAAGACTGGACAATTATCTTTAGTATGGCCTTGTGCTTTACACTTTACACACCAAATGTCTTATGCAACCTCTTTCCCTTTCTTAAGTTCATGCATCTGTATCGTGAGATTAGCCAACTGGTTTTGCATGTTTGTCATACCTGTGCTAGTTTCAGCTACAGGTGAAGCCTCTAGTTTCATCGCCATCTCCAACGCGTCGTCCTGTGTCTGGAGTTTTTGCTGCATTAATGGTAGTCTGATGTGAGGGAGAAGCGCTGCAATAAACCATTCCTTATGCTGCTCCGGCGCAAACTCAAAGCTGACTTGGTCTATAAGGGCTTTAAATTTCTGATCAAAGTCCCACACTGACTCTGTAGGTAATTGTTTGATGTCTTTGAGCTCTGTAATGCACTATGACTCATACTTAGGTTTCTTAAACTCTTTAATCATGGCGGTCTTGACCTGGAAAATTGTTTTGGGTACCGCTGAGGTATACTTCATATACCATGTTAAGGCTCGTTCTCTCAGTGTGGTGACCAACTGTACAAGTTTACTATTATCATCATTGATTGCTTTAATGGTCCACATGGCTTCACATAGAAACCAATGTTGCTCTAGGTCCTCTGCCCATGTACCCTTAAAGATAGGTAGCTTCATATCATCCCCCATTCTATTTCTACGTGGTGGATGTTGATTTGATGTGTTACTACCACTCGGCGGTGTAGGTGGAGGTGATGTAGCGGTAGTATGTACTATCTGTGAGCTACTAGATGGAGTTCCTAGGGGATTGTTCTGAGTCCCGATCTGTTTCTGTGGGTATAAGGGTGGTAAGGGATACCCCCTTCTGTTCTTTCTGTGGTACTGTGACTCTGTTGTCTAGTATTATCTGAACTGTCTTCAAATATGGGAGAGTTGAAATCTACTTTGTATTTCTTTCCACTACGTGTACGTCCAATGTCATCAAAATCACTTTCAAACTCTTGTGACATTACTATCTTTATTTATTCATCTGAAATTAGATCCATTGTTCCTTTTTCATGTAATAACATCTTAATGGACAAGTTTAAAGATTTTAGGTACTTACCGCGATATCCTTTGAAGAAGTACCGCTCAGCCTCGCTGAAGCTTTTTCTTTGGTCAACTGCAAACTCTGTGACGAAGCCTTCTAGCACACTCGCAAGCCAGAAGTCTATTGTCCTTGTAATGGGATTATCAAGGTTCTTCACAGTCTGAATCAGCTCCGGTGTCCAGACAATGTTTCTTTTCTTCTTGAATATGTTCTTGTCAGTCAACTTTGATAACCAGTCGTAGAGCTCGTTTCCAAAGGTTGCAAAAAATATCGCATGCAGGTCTGTAACGATATGTTTTTGTAACCAGTCCTCTGTACTCAGTCTAGGACTCTTGTTTTCTCGTTCGGCAAACTCTTTCTCATTAGACACAACCCACTCGTTGAGTTCGTCTCTAGTAGGATGCCAACAGAACATCAGTGCTCAGTTTGTTCAAAACCAGCAACGAAACCATTTGTTGGTCGTCTGGGCAGACCCGGGTTTACTATAATGAACCAACAACACCCCTAGCTCACTGGCCCTTTCGGCGACAAACTGCGGAGCGGCCTGAAGTCTCACCTGAAGTGATCCTAATGGGTTGGCCAAAGACTCAAGTGTCTCGACCAGGTTCTGTATGGCGTCCTGTGTGCGTCTCGCAGCTCTTCTTAGCTCGCAAGACCACTCTTTCCTCTCTGCGATGCGCAGTTTCCTCTTACTCACGATGACTCTAATTTTTATCGCATCGCCGCGTCTTGGGCAACACCTAACTCTCTCCTATGCTCAATCCTCAACCTGCGGTATCGCACACCGCAGCTCCTCTGCTGGTGTGATATCGCCCCCCTGCGATATCCTACCACCGCGACTCAGCATACTTATCTTACTGGAGTTTAACTTACAGGACTCAATACACAAGGCTATTTTATACTACGACTCTTAACTATCTCAAGTGAAACTTAGACAAACTCTTATACAGGATACTTAAAGACTTCAACTTGCATTTATCCTTGTGATATGCCATGAACTGAATAACATACACATACATTTACTGTAAGCAAAGTTCATGTAATGAATGACAGATATAACAAGCAAATAAAATCACATGAATCAAACACATAACACTCTTATTTTACGTGGTTCACTTCCAGGGTGGAAGTTACGTCCACATAACTGTGTTTCTATATTATAACTTGAGAGAGGTACACAGTTTTGTTGTACCGCATATGCAGCTAGAGATCTTCTGGGTAACTCTGCACTCAGCCTGGAGCCCTTATCTCCTAGATCTCTTCTCTATATTTCCTTCTTACAATACATTATCACTCTCTCTCTCTCTCTATCTCTGTCTATCAATCCCTGCGGATTGTTACAATACAAAATAATAGTAAGCTAACAGACACGGGGACTTCACTTAGTGATCCTCTCACATAGCACGTGCGATCGTGGGATATTAAAGAATACCCTTAATTTCCAAAGATATTGACCCAAACTCTTTTTGCTGAAACCCCCTCCCAATACTTAAAATCTCCTCCCCACCCCTTTTTATACCTCAATCCTTATAAACCACCCTACCCACCCGCACCTTAAACCCCTCATCCCCCCAATACCTGCAATATATTGGTCCAATTTTTGATAATTTTAAAACCCGCAATATGAACTAACGTGATAGGATATTGGTCAAAAAGTGAAGCCCCCGTGCTAACAGACTACTGATAATCTGACTAGCTGGATGGCCTAAAATACCCAAAATGCCAACCTTTTACAATACAAAATACATCCCTTTATAGGTGGCCCGAAGGTCTCGCCATTACAACACTGTGGGCCTATCCCAACAGTAACCCAAACCCTAACTAGTGACAATCGGCATATCTATACTTGGGGTGGCCGCTTTCCGTCACACCACTGCTCTCTGCAGTATTCCATGCTTCCCGGCGCTGACCATGGGTACTATGCACCACTTCCCGTCTCCTGTCCTTCATATTCAATACCTTGGCCTCGTTGCTCCTTTTCCTTTATGAGGGTAGCTGAGCCCTCCTATCTTTGCCACTGCCTTCAATGCAGTGGTTGAGCTCTCTCTTCTCGGCCGCTCAAGTACTGTCGTATTCCTTGACTTCTCTGTTCCAACAGTCACGGTTTTTGGCTCTGCTCTGCAGCTAGAAACATGCTACGGCGTCGTAGCTTCACCTTATCTCTTCGTCTTCACCAAACTGTCTATCCACCAAAATGGCAGCTTTTCCTGTAGCTGCGGGACTCTGCTCCAACAATCGTACCACATGGATTCAAATTTTCCCTTCCATATTTTATCATGTCTCTGATCATAAGTCAGGAATAAGTCACCTTCATTGAAGACACAAGGTTGAAAATACTTTTCATACTATGCCTTAACGCATTTTTTGTTTTCCTCGTTAGCCAAGGAAACATCTCTTATACTTTCATCAAGGTTGGTTAAGTACAAAAATCTCTCTTCCTCGACGGAAGTGTTTGGGAGAAGTTCTACTGTGAGTTTAAGTGGTGGGATTTGACACTCGATAGGGAGGATAGCTTCCAGTCCATAGACCAACTGAAAGGGTGTGAAACCAGTTGTTGTTTTTACTAAAGTCCTATAAGCCCAAAGTGCAGAGAAGAGAGTCAATTGCCAATTGGATTTATGATCTCCAACCATCCTATGCAGCATGGTTTTCAAAAACTTGTTAATAGCCTCCACCTGACCATTAGCGTGTGGGTAATACGGAGTTGAGTTTTGATGGCGAAAACCCAACTTAGCACTTAACTCAGCCATCATCTAATTCTAGAAATGAGATTCGTGGTCAGTGACTATAGCTTGTGGGACTCCAAACCTAGCTATCACATGGTTGAATAAAAAGAGGACGGTAGTCTTACATCCTCTGCATATGTAGGCATTTCCTTAGCCCCTTTTGTGAAATAATCCATGGCTACGATGATGTAACCATGCCCCCAGCTGAGGTAGGATTACAATGCATAAAATCAATACCCCATTTGGCAAAAGCACCAGCTGCAATGACAGGGTGTAAAGGAGCAAGGTGGGTGCACTTTTTCGGATAAAAGTGTTGACAGGGTGGGCATTTCTTAACCACTTCATGACAATATTTAAAGATCGAAGGCAAGAAATACCCAGCGTGGAGGATTTTCTGGGTTGTAGCCATCCCAGAAAGATGACCCCCACATGCTCTGCAACGGTAGTTATTCAGAACATGTTCAGCCTCTTCATGTGTAAGGCACCGTCGAAGGATGGAATCGATACCATGTCGATACAATGTATCATTCAAAGTGAGATATTACTTCGCGTGGTGATGGATACAACGATGATCGTCATGGGATATGTCAGGATGAAATCTTTGAGTCTAGAGATAGATAATCAAATCTCCATACCATGGATCAGTAGTGCTTATCAAGAACAAAACTTCATCCGGGAATGAATCGTTGGGCTTAGTTTCTGTCAAAGCATAGGGAAGGTCACACATCAACTCCGCAAAAACCAAGGATTTCTTCAAAGTAGCCTTAGTGAACTCAAGATCAAATTCCTATAAGATAATAATCCAACGAGAATACTTTCCCCCAAGCACATGAGGAGTAAAAATGTAGTACATGGGGTTTTGATCTACGAGTACAATTGTGGTACAAAGTAGAATGTAATGACGAAACTTTTGTACAACAATGATTGTAGCCAGAGCTAACTTCTCCACATGCGAGTAACGAGTTTTAGAGTTGATGAGACTCTTACTCAAGTAATATATCACATGTTCTTGGCCATTGGTATTATCCTGTGCTAGAACCATTCCCATGGTAGTAGTGGAGGCAGCAACATAGAAGAGAAAGTCTTTTGAGTCATCTGGGGGGTGTATCACAGGTGAATGGGTCATAGCGTGCTTCATATTATCAAAAGCTCACTGGCCCTGGTCATCCCAGAAGAATGGAGTGTCCTTCCTCAAGAGACGCATATAACCGTGCATTTTCTCTGCAAAGTTGCACACGAAACGATGAAGAAAGTTTGCTTTCCCTTGCAAACTTTGGAGCTCAGTAATGTTTGTCGAGGCGGGTAAGGCCAAGATAGCAGTAATTTTCAATGGATCAATCTGGATGCCATATTTGGAAACCACGAATCCAAGAAGGCGTCCAGTCTCAACACAAAAGACACATTTTTGTGGATTCAGTCGTATATTATAATAACGACACCTAAGGAAAATGTACCTAAGGTGCCCTGGATGGTCCTCCTATTGTTGCGAATGAGTGGGGAGATCATCAAGGTATGGCTCCATGATGTACTTGATATCATGAAAGGCATAGGACATGGCTCGCTGGAATGTAGCTTCAGCATTTTTTAGGCCAAAAGGTAACTTCCGATATGCGAAGGTTCCCCACGGGAAAATGAATGTTGTTTTATGCTGATCAGCAGGAAGAATATCTATCTGATTGTATCTAGAAAATCCACCCATAAAAGAAAATATGACACTCCCAGCACAGTTATTGATGATCTGATCGAATGTGTGGAGTAGGGAAATTGTCCTTAGTACAAGACTTATTTAAGTCCCAAAAATTGATACAGACTCTAATAGTGCCCTACTTCTTAGCAACAGGGACAATGTTAGATACCCATTCTGTTAAGGGTACGAGATAAATAAACCCCGCCTTCAGAAGTTTTTCCACCTCAGCTTTAATAGTCGCAGCCTTCCTAGGATGGACTTGACGTAATTTTTGTCGGACAAGTTTTGTCGTGGGATAGGTTCTAATCCCGCGTACAACAATTAAAGGATCGATCCCATGCATCTCCTCATATGTCCAAGCAAAAATATCACGGAATTCTTTGAAAAGAGCTCTATAACTTTTAGTTTCATCTATCAAGCAGTTGTGGCCTACATGGACGTGCTCAACAGTTCCGGGATTGATTGATATGTCAATTGGGGTTGTCTTAGTGATGTTGCAATGATTTCCTTTGAAATATGTGTCTTGCAACAATACAGGTGTTTGTGCATTGGTGACAATATCAGTACCGATAAGAGATACAAGGTCAAAATATACTAAACTGGCATTAGGAAGAAAAGAAGATCTGTGATGGTGATCTTCCCATATGGGTTCGTCCGAACTCATGATCTCCATGATGGAATCATCTGAAGGAAAATTCTAGGAGAGATATTCTAGAGTAGGGAGGGATTGTTCTAGCCAGTAGGGCAGGTGGTAAGGATCCAAAACCACTATATGAAGATCATCATAATGGACATCGAAAGCAGATTGAACAACATCATGCAGTGCTTCATAAGGGCCAAGAGAGGATGACTCAATAACTTATTTTCCCTTAGGACTATGGCCAGTCATGGAAATCATGTTCACGGTCGCTACTTTTTTGCTAAGAGGGGATGAAGGAAACACTCCCATGAGGGTTGAATCCTTCGGCATACGTACCCCAATCGACTGATAAGGAAGAGGGGACTGATCTAGCATGTGGATGTTATTCGCGGTGGGAGTAGTAACATCTGGTGAACAAAAGTCAAGTTGATCGATAGTTACAATCTTCCCCAAATGAGGAAATTGGAGAGTTTGAAAGACTGTCGAAGCGACGACAGTCATAGCATAGAACTAGTTTCTCCCTAATAGAAGATTGTAGTCTAACAGGGCATCAACTACTTCCACCTGAATGGAAACCGTCTTGCCACCAAGATCGACTGGAAGGGTTGGTAACAGACCATGAGGCTGGAAACCTCGTCCATCAAAATCTTTTAAGGTCATAGGTGACTTTGTAAGTTTGGGAGAACCAATGGCTCTCCAACAAGATATAGAATAAATTGAGGTTTAAGCTCCCTAATCCATAATGGTCCGATGGACCTTTCTCCCAACTACTCTAGAGGCAATTTGAAATGCAAGTTGGTGAAGTAATCTAGACTTATAGTTCTCCACATTGAAATGGATTAGGTTGGTGTTATCTGGGTCTAATGCCCTCAAATATGTTAACAAGTTTTTACGATGCGTTGCACAGCTTTGGAGTACCTCCAGGGTAGACATTGCACAGGGTGCTTGAGCCAAATCTTCAACCACATTGTAAAATCAAATTGAGATTTGGTTTCTCGATGACGAGAGGGCCATTAGACGAAGATGGAGGGGAACTAGTAGAAGGAAATTTCTCGGAAGAAGGGTTTCCGTCCTTCTCTATTGGCTTGTCGTATGAATGACTACGAGTATTCAAATTGATGGTATATGAGGACATAATTTTGATTTCTTCCATAGAACTATAGGTCCCCTGATTAGACATGTGATCTATCAATTGTTGCCGAGACGGGAAGGGATCAGTTAGCACCGCTGGGGTGGGGTTACTTTTCATAAATTTACTAATCTCTTCACGATGAGGGAACTCCTTCGTCAAGTGATCACTACCACATAACAAGCAAGGGTACTTGGCCTTTCTCTTCCCTCTATTATCATTCTCTGTGGTCATAGCCTTGAGATTCTCCAGTTGGTTTCCAGGTTTTTTATTTTTTCCTTTACCTTTTTTTCTTTATGTCGGGTGTTTGCGTAATTTGGATAGCATTTACCTTGGTGGGAATTGTAGGAGTTGAAGGAGTAGTAGCAGAAGCATTTAGTTGCTTGGCAGGTTTGGCTGCTAAAAAGGGTTAGATTGAACCAACAACCCCATCAACAGGAGTCTCTACGGGTGTCTTGGCAGGGTCCGTGCTGGGACGAAGAGCTTGAGGGATTAGGTCATACAGAGTTCCGGATTGGGAATATACCAAGTCCAGATATTAAGCGAGACTCATAGCCTGCTCTTCAATAATAACATCACCCATAGCCACATCTCAGGCAATGGGAGGCAACAAGGATTTCATGAACCAATCAGCTAATAGTTGGTCTAGGATGGGAGCTTTAATAAGTCATCTTCACCTTCTCCACTCATGGATATGGTCTGATATGTGCGTGGAGGTATTTTGATGGAGTGAGGTCAAAAGTTTCGTACTTGTTTTATAACGAATGGGTAGCTGAAACTATGTGAGAAAAATGGTTGCCAATGAGCTAAAATCCATAAAAAAATGTCGTGGAAGTTCAATATACCACTTCGCAGCTGTACAGGTCAAAGTGCGCTGAAAGAGTCTCAAACGAATAGATTCATCCATCAAGGAGTTGGAATAACACCACATATGGAAAGTCGTGACATGATTTTTGGGATCATCTCCTTGCTTCCCATCAAACTTTGGAATGTCTGATGGTAACTTGAATGGAATAGCAGGCCATGAAGGGTTGTGCTAAATGGGATCATTAATCAACTTGAACAAATCAGACAAGTCCAAAGTTGCTAGGAATGGAAGTTGTTGATTAGGTTTGACGTACCGGTAGTATTAATAAGGCATATGCACACCAGTAGGACCATAGGTTGACTGATACATAGGCTGTTGGGCTAGTATATGGGCGGATGATCCTCCCAAAGGGGATGGACCTCTAAGAGGAGGGCCTCCAGGTGGTGGTGTACCTCTAGGTGGTTTTCCCCCAGGTGGTGGTCCCCTAGAAGGTGGAACCCCAGGTGGTGGACCTCCAGAAAGTGGGCCTCTAGGTGGTGGTCCTCCCGAAGGTGGGCCTCTAGGTGGTGGGCCTCCTAGTGGTGGTCCTCCTGATGGAAGTCCTCCGTAAGGTGGACATTTTCCACCTTCAGGAGGCCTCCACCAAGTGGAACTCCGCCTGGTGGCCCTCCAGAACCTTCGGCAGCATGAATAGTCATTCCTCCCATTACTGGAATGTAGGACCAATTAGGTTTCCCCCATGGAGTAAACATGTTTCCAGGGTAAGGGATCCTAGGATACATAGTTCTTGTAGATGTAGGTGGATAGTTCATATTTCATACAAGTAGTTGGTTCCCTAGGTAACCATAACCCCAACAAGGTTGGTTGAATACAGGTTGTGCCCCTAATGGTTGTCCTGAACTTGACGGAGGGTTTACCATGTTGGTGTGGGTGGGAGGAACAACCACTGCGGGTTTTCCTACAGCAGAAATTTGTCTAGTACTAGTAGAAACTCCACTAACAGATAATGTAACTCGCGTCGGGGGTCGCCCCCCAGCGTTGGAATGTACTGATACCATTTGAGTTGAGGATTTCCCCCCAGCTATAGAGGGTATTGGAGGACTAGAGACAAACCTAGGATTTGAAACTGTAGGGCTGGAGATTTGACCTGGATTACGAGGAGTCACACCATGAGGTAGAATATCATCAATAGGAGCCAAATTTTCAGCAAGTGTAAGATATCCAGAAGGCCAAGTATCCGAAAGACGGGGTAAAAGAGTCGACATAGGTTCTTTGTGAGATACGAGTGAGGGAATAATTCTTTCCACTCTCTCTTGAAAATTGTGAGCATGATCAAGAGAAACTTGGATCCTTCTCGACTCATCCTCACCATGAGGAGGGTTCTCAAAAGAAGGTCTAGTAACCCCAAATTCGGAAAGGACTTGACCCATAGAAGTTCTCCAAAAAGGAGCATTAGGGCCATATTTAGTTTCAACAAGGCTATCGGTACGACCTTCCATCGGAGAATGAAAGGAATTGTCAGTCGTAGGATGATGTTGGACTAAGGGATTAACGTAAGTAGTGAATTGTTCTCTACTTTCCACAATTGTTCCTCTTTCCACAAGGGAGTCAATTGCATCTCCTTGATCTGTGGCTTCCATTGGGCTGTCCCCTATGACAGGTGTAAAGTCGGGTGGTAAGCCCTGGTTTCTTCTAGATCGTCTCAATTGAAACTCAGCCAGAAAGTACGGTCAC
This sequence comes from Pseudotsuga menziesii, assembly GCA_001517045.1. Classification (NCBI taxonomy): domain Eukaryota; kingdom Viridiplantae; phylum Streptophyta; class Pinopsida; order Pinales; family Pinaceae; genus Pseudotsuga; species Pseudotsuga menziesii. The sequence continues at coordinate 66,425 of LPNX010807828.1, forward strand.
TAAAATCTAACCTAGGGTTTCAAAACTAGAAAAATCACACAAAACTTCTCCTACACAAACTACAGGCCACAAGCAAACTTAAGTGACAAGAGGGGCTAAACAAGTCGGTTCCTCACTAGGATTATCAAGTTTTTGCAACTCTCTATATACCACAGGGTCCAACAGTAAAATGCGGTGAGGAGGATCAACCGTCCCTCACTTGAATACCCGACTACCTAGATGGCACGTGCATAGTAATCTCCCCGAGTGATGTTCTCGGTGTATTGCGCCAACAAGATGGCCAAAAGGGATTTTCTCAGATGGTCTCAGGAATCCTAGAAGGGCCTCCCGATATACACAAGGTACGTGGGAGTTCAAATCCTTAGTAATGATATTTAATGCACAACCGTTCACAAGAGGCCTTCTAATATACAATCAAGTACGTGAAGTACCTTTCGATATACCTCAAGGGTACATGAAAGGTTGTTCTATATACCGGCGATACGTGGAAGAACCGTGTTGGTCCCGGGTTGTAGTGCAGGCAATAAACAACAGCTCCTACATTTTACGACGCCGGAACACGTCTCTAACCTATCACTCAAGTTACTAAGATTTTTAACCTATAGCTACCGTTAATTTTAAGTTGAATGGTTAGGTGAATGCATGGAGTTATGATAGAAAAGGAAATTATGATATGCAAATTATTTCACTTTACCATTCAAAGCATGCCTACTTACGGGAAGGAGAGAGTATTTTCTTTTCTCAATTTCATTTTAAAAACAAAACTTTCCCAAACAGTCTAACCAAATAAATCTTTTCGAGAATACAAACAAGCAACACACTTCTAATCTAATTTTTTGAAAGCAAGCAAATAGGGTGAGATCTCTTTTCCTAAAAGGAAAGACAAAAAACACTCAAAAGCATACTAAGTACTTTTTTTCAATTTTTCTTCAAAAAATAGAAAGATATAACTTAAAAATATGATATTTTTTTCTTTTAATGAGACAAGAGTGTAAAAAGAAAAACGAATATGGAGATCTAAAAGCTTATGAGGCTAGTCGGGAACCCAATACTTCATTCTTTAAGCAAAATTATAATCAAATCTCAACAAAAAAAATTATTTTGAAAGCAAAAAGAAGTATTTTGTAAACTTAATGAAAAATGAAAGCAAAAACCAACAAGCAAGTCTTCCTTTTCAGTCTTACCAAACAGCAAGAAGAGATCTAACTAAGCAAAGCTTCCAAGCACTCCTTTCGAAAAATGAAAACCAAGCATACAAGCAATCAAAATGATGAGTGTAACCTAGCTTTTGAATTCAAAAAAACAAGAATTTACCACATCTAGATTTTGAATCTAACTACTCAGATCTCTATAAAGAAGCCCAAACATTCAGAACTGAAAGAAAAAAATCAAACCAAACTTTGAAATGACGAGTCTTAAAAAGGCCTACCTGGCACTGCTTCTCAAAGGTTGGTGATAGAGTGGTTTTGGCTAAGCACCGCTTCCTGATAACTAAACATAGGCGGTGGAACCGCTTATTGATAACTAAACATAGGCAGCGGCACTGCTTATTTCCCACTATGCATGCGCGATGTCCTGTAGAAATCAAAAAACAAAAGAATGAAAAAAAAAGCAAAGTTAGATACTGTAATATTGGCATTAAAATCATGAATTGACAGGAATATGAATTACGGAAGGTAAGAATGACTCAGATATGAACAAATCTTATAATACCAAACCAAGATCTCACTAGATCAGCTAGTAGATCCGATCAACTGAAACAAGATCTCACTAGATCAACTCGTAGATCTGAAAAATGAAAGATTGGAGCTTGGATTTCGGACAAGAGTTTGAAGACCAAGGAAGATCATATGTACTAAAATCTATTCCCCAGTGGAGTCACTAGATTTGTTGCTAGGAAAAATGCACCTCTTGCGGACAAGAGTTGTTCCTCTAGTCTGAATGGTTCAGATCTAGAACAAATGAGTTACAACAGAGTTGGAATACTTCCCCTAGAAGTTGTGGAGATCTAGAATGAGTCCCTTTCATGGAGTGGTGCAGTTGTTTCCTATGGTGATAACTCTTCATGGATGTACCTGCATAATCACATGAAACCAGCAAAGAAGATCAAAAGCACCAGAATATAATCCACAAAATCTATGTCAGTGACTAAGGAATCCAACAGTAAAATGCATGATTATAAAACAACATACTTTTTGGGAAAGGAACCAAATTTGCATTAAAGATTAAGAAGAAGTTTACAACCTTCACCTTAGTGTTGATATGCTCCTTCACATGCCAATGTCTTGTCCCCAAAATCTCCAACTTGCTCCCTCTATACTCACCCTACTGATTTAGGCCAGAATGTCAATGCAACAGCATAACTTTGCTCTCTCTCAACCATGGGGTATGAGCCTGCTTTTATAGGCCTCGGGAGGATAGGGATAGTTGATTAAATGGTGGGTGAGGTGGATAGGAGATCCAAAAAGGATGGATCTCAAGTCCAAGTGATCCTCAAGTGTAGGGATAAGGGTGCCACGAAGTCTTTCTTCGAGAAGCTTTGTGGAAACCTCTCTTTTTCACTTTTTACCAAGGGCACCGCTTCTTCTTCGCTATGACAAAGCAGTGACAAGGTAGAACTGTGCCTTTAACAAGAGGTAAAGGAAGTGGCACCGCCTACTCTCAAGAGACTGTAGGCATTACTGAAGAAGGTAATGCTCCTTGACTTAAGGGCAGAAGCTGTGTTGGATTTTCATAAGCAAGATTGAAGTCTGGGCCAGTATTTTCACTTTATAACTTGGGATTTAGGGAAAATACTAATTTTTGGGGCCTCATCACATGATGATGATGATATTTATGTGTAACAGAAATATCTATAGTAGTTGAGGTGTTATAGCTGATTTTACCACACTTGGTAGATCACATCTTTATGGCCTCCCATGTCCCTCTGCAAACTCTCTGGACCCCCTTTGTCCATATTATACTTTGATGTTCCAAGAAAGTCCCCTAAAAACACCTGTTTAAGTGTATACACGACTTTTAAAGCTATACTCGTGTGTATACACAACTTTTGAGCCAAAACCCGCGTACATCAAGAAATGTGCATAAATCCAAAAAAAATAGGATTTTTCCTCATAGAGTCCCGAATAAATTGACTCTTGGCCTTCCATATGCCTTGAGAATGCTCGAACTCGACCCTACATTGCCTATTTGGAGTGCTATATATTGAGCCTCTCGAACTCGACCCTCACTTGTTTATGCTTGAGTCTACATCCCTTTTTCCCTTTGGAGCATACAGTGTTGCTCTTCCAAAGCTTGCCATTATGAAATGCAAGATTGAAGTGGTGGAGGCCCAGGAGGAGGACTCAATTTCTTAGGTTTGAATAAGTGTCGATAGAGGTTGTCACTATTGTATCTTTGTTTTTATTAATAGAAATATCCATTTCCTGTCCAATACATGTGCCTAAATATGAATATTGTATCCATGGATGTATTTATTTGCTTATACATGATTGATTATATATGCTAGAGTAGGCCTAACACTCGAATATATAGCATGTGTGTCTTGTTTGTTGTTGTTGAGAGTGAATTATGAATGCAAGCATGTTGGAAAACCTCAACAGGGATCTACATCAACCGTCTAGAATAAGGTACGATTCATGTCCCTTAGTGTTAGATGTATTTATTGCTCTTGCATATTGGAAAGGATTGATTTCTAGTGTCATTCAGTCTGTTTTGGTACACCCCAAGCCATAGGAAGTTTCTCTCTGTAACAGAATTGGCGACTCCGCTGGGGATGTTCCTTATTTTTCTTTGGGGTTTAGGAGCATAATGTGCTTGACTTGCTCTTTGTTTCTCCCTGTTTCTATGTCACATTTAGTAGTATGTTCATGCATTGACACTCCCCTACAGTGGTTTGACTCTTGGCCTACTTTTTACCACTTTATTCTTTGTATACACTGGTTTTTGGCCAAAAGTTGCATACATACATAGTTTTTTGGCCAAAAGTCACGTATACACACAGGTTTTTGGCCAAAAGTTGCGTATAAATGTAGGGTTTTGGCCAAAAGTTGCATACATACAATGTTGTTCTTTAAACAGTCACGTACATCCTCCCTTTTTTGGTTGAGTTTGATGTGGGAAGTTGTTGGGTGGGTTATGAGTGTGGCTGGGTCTTCCTAGGTACTGATGTTGTCTGTTGACTGTTCCTTTTGTGACCAGAGACCGCTTTTTTATTGATTTTTCTTTGAAAGTAGTTTTATTCATTTATCTCCTTTTTTGTTTTTCCATTAGTGCATTAGTCTTTTTGTCTCGGTGTCTTGCTTGGATTGTGTTTGATTCTTGCTGCAGAGATAGAGAATTTTAATGACTTTTATTGCATTTTCATTATTTTATATTGAAAATACAAAATAGTTGTAGTCTTACTTGCATCTCACATATGGATTTAAGGAGGTCCTTGCATTGGATTTATTGGATGAGAGTTGTGTTTAGGATTTCATATAGGAAGGATTGTGTTGTCATTTGAAGGAAAAATATGCATCTCATGTAGTGGCATACCCCATTTTCTCATTTAGATAAAATTGCACTTGGCATTGTTTGTTAGGTGTGCACACATTTACTTTCACTACTGAGTCATAACATCATTGGTTGCATGGTCATTTCCCTTTGAGTAATCACAACCACTAAAATCAACGCTTAATTTAAAATGAATTACACATTTTTCTTTGATAGGGTACATCAACAAGATTTGGGTTTAGATTCTTGGAATAGTTCATTGTGAGTTAATTCTCCAAGACTACTAAATGAAACAAGTAGGTGCACATACAGGTGAGAGAGTGAAATCATTGGTATAATTTGTGTTTTCAAGAGGCTCCTCTTACAAAGGAGTTAAGCATGAGGAAGCGTAAACAATTGTGGTTGGGATAGTCCCTGACCACTTTCTTTGAGTGCCAGAGATATTTCCAGGATATTATTCGTATTTGGGGGATTTTGAGGTACCAGTTGGTGCTTTTGAGATTCAGGATTTTCTACCTTGCCCATACGGTAGATCCCACCTACGAATGTCTGCCTAAGCATTGGTTATATTGGGGTGCCCTTAGTTTCCTTACCTAGGTATCGCAGGGGGTACTTGCAGAGGTTATTCTGTGAGTGTCCTGACCAGGTAGGGGTCGGACAACACAGTCGCTTTACACGTTGAAGCTAAGGACCACTATAATTGGTTACACACCTCTACTTATAGTGTAAGGGAATCTCGAGCCTCTCCTAGGCAAGACATACCTACTGCATCCGGTAGCTCATATATCCTCCCCTTGACTTGCATACATTTTGGTTTTAGATTTTCTTAGGAGTATGCACTTTGTGCACTAGCTGGATTTTGGGATCGTGGTTACTTGAGTATATTTATGATCTCTTGAGTTCGGGTCCTTTTATGTTCGGCATGCCTGTTATCACTACTAGTATCCTGTCACCTGCTCCAGGTCCTAATGCGGACCTTGGACTAGGGGCACCACAACCCCTTAGATTGCTCATAGATTTGGGAGTGGTCATATTCCATCCTCTACTCCATTTGTGGAGTATTTTTAATCCCTCGATGCAGTCTTAACACCAGTGTTCGTTCTCACGGGGGTGGTAGTGGATACTTCCTTTGAATGCAGTTGTCATGATCATTCCTCCCTATACCATATAGTTTGGACTCTTTATTGACTATTTCTAGTTGTTTTGGACTAATATTGTCGTCATGTAGGGTCCATTTTTGTACACTCTCGCTAAGGCTTTGACCCATTCGTGCCCATTACAGGTATAATTTCTAGCTATCATATAGGTTAGGACTCCACATTTGCTTGCGTTATGCATTGCCTTATGACTGTTTCACCTTGACTTTAGGTACGAACCCACTTCCTGATGTCACGAAACCTTCATACTGCTATTTAGAAGTGACATTATGTAAGTGGTAGAGATTACCTATACATGGGTACCCTAGTTAGATCCCGTTTGCATTTGGTGCCCATGTTGATATTTCTCCTTTAGGTTTAGGGAGTCCCTTATATTCCTGCCATGTCCTTGAGCAAGAGCTTCATACTCCTCTTGAACTTTATGTTGGTCATTCCCCACAGGGACTCCCTTGTATATCAAGTTGTGATTGCATTTCATGAGCTTTGCTTGCCTTATTGAGCTTTACGTCGGCTCCCTACTTCCAATTTATAAGCCATGTAGCCCAAGCTTTCCTCAATCCTAGCCATACAGAGCCTTTTTACATATCCTTTACAGCTTGATAACCCCTTACCGGGAGGAGACCTTCCCCCGAGTGTATGTATCCTGCACATCCTTCCTTACATTGAGCATAGGTATGTTCCACTGCTTGGAAATATTTTTATTTCCTGCAACACTCGTCTCCTCCTAGTTGTATACTATAAAACACTTGTATTCTTTTTCAAGCTTTACAACATCTGAAAAAGTCTAAAAAAATAAAAAATAAAAACATAAAAAAGTCGGACATGAAATGATATTATCTTTGGCAGCTGTCAATTCATGTTGCCTTCAAACAGAGTAATGTATATCGTATCCATTGGTTGGGTTGTTAGTATGACTTTAGGAGTTGTACTCGTTACTCTGAGTTTTTCTCCACCAACTACTTATGCTTCCAGTCCCTATGGATCCTCTGTTGATGCCTCATGTTTCGTAGAGATGTCCCAGTTTGCATATCGAGTCTATGATGCCTACCTTCAGTCACCATTTTCCTTATGCTCTTGTTCGAAGGAATTTTAATCCTGAGTCGATCATTCCTCATTTATCTTGACTTTGCATGTTGTTCATTCCTGGTACAGTTATTAGTTGATGCACATCTTGTTCGTTTGAGTTCTTCCACATTATCTAGCATTGTTGAGTACCTCGTGTTGTTTGATGGGGCATTCCCTAATTCCCTCCTTCTAACGGATTCCATTCCATCAACTTTAGATCATTTATTCTGGAATAGGATTATAGAGTCCATTTGAGTGCCTTGAGACTTACAGTCATTAGTGGTAGGTTCTCTCTCCATCGACAGTTTTTGGAATACATCAATGTCCCCGAATCGATGGATTATTTCAAGCGTTCGACCTCAACACATTTATTCACACTTGTTATATTGCAATTTGTACCTTGATTCCCATTATCATTATCAGTGGGATATCTCGCGTCTATTAACGATATACATTAATGAACGGTAATCATACGACGGACTATCATGTTCAATCTCGACACCTTTATTCACATGGTAGGACATATACTCATAGTGGCTTGCGTAGGAGACCTCCGAGATTGGTGGCATTCCATATATGCTACCTCCTTGATCGTGCCAGTATTCATGAGATGTTAGCTCTCATGACCAAATTCCTGTGTAAATCAATTATCTTCATCCATTATGGAGATCTTTATTCATTGTATATTGTAGATCACATCTTTATGGCCTTCCATGTCCCTCTGTAGACTCTTTGGACCCCCTTTTCCCATATTATACTTTGATGTTCCAAGAAAGTCCCCAAAAAACACGTGTTTATGTGTATATACAACTTTTAAAGCTATACTCGTGTGTACATGCAGCTTTTGATCCAAAATCCGCATACATCGAGAAATGTGCATAAAGCCAAAAGTTTTTGGAGTTTTCCTCATAGGGTCCTGAACAAATTGACTCTTGGCCTTCAATATACCTTGAGAACACTAGGACTCGACCCTCCATTGCCTATTTGGAGTGCTATATATTGAGCCTCTTGGATACATTTAAGGAGGAGAAATTGGAGAGCAAGGAAAATATAATCCATTATTGCCTCACTTGTTTATGCTTGAGTCTACACCCCTTTGTCCCTTTGGAGCACACAATGTTTCTCTTCCCAATATTTCCTTTGCTTTGTAAGATTTCCATTGTGAGATGGAGGATTCAAGTGGTGGAGGCCCAGGTGGAGGACTCGGTTTCTCGAGTTCGAAGAAGTTCCGGCAGAGGTTTTCACTATTGTATCTCTGTTTTTATTAATAGAAATATCCATTTCCTGTCCAATACATGTGCATAAATATGAATATTGTATCCATGGATGTATTTATTTTCTTATACATNAGAATATATAGTATGCTTGTCTTGTTTGTTGTTGTTGAGAGTGAATTGTGAATGCAAGCGTGTTGGAAAAGCTCAATGGGGATCTACATCAACCATCCAGAATAAGGTATGATTCATACCCCTTAGTGTTAGATGCCTTTATTGCTCTTGCATATTGGAAAGGATTGATTTATGGTGTCATTCAATCTGTTGTGGTACACCCCAAGCCATAGAAATTTTATCTCCGTAACATAAGGGTTTCATAGAAATAGATTTTTATGTAGCAACATAAAATCATCTCTGTGATATGATTCATGTGTGTCCAGTTGTGCCTTCTAGGGAGGTTTCACAATTAGATTTTTATTCGGTTTCTTCTTCTTCTTCTACATTACTGATCAATTGTGCCTCCAAAGAGGTTTTCACAATTGATTTTTTTAAAGATTGTCTAATTGAGAACTCATTTTATTATTGATGTAGAAGCCATAATATCCATATCCTTACTGTACCAACAAGCTACAAAATTTTGAATTAATACATCTTTGGACAAAGGTTTCTTGTATTATCTTAATCAATGGCCATTTTCCATCAAGGGAATTTGATCTTGATTAATAACATGCGACTTTACTAACCCAATTATCATATAATATGTCAATATCGTATGGTCCTAGCTAACGGATTGGGAGATTTCCCTTAAAGTATAATCATACAAAAGAACCCAAAGTCGTACATGAAAAATTGTATGCTTAATGAATTGATTATGCTATTTATCTCTTTATTGTTGGAAAACAACTCCAAGATGTATAACATCTATGTGAAGTTCTTCCAACTCATTTATTTGGTTCAAGTGGTTATGTTGTGCTTCTAATCCCATGCCTAGTTATAATTCAATCCTCAATGTTTTCACTTTCAACTCAATGGGGAGGGTAACTTGCTTATTATATACAAGTCTGAATGGAGTAAAAAATGTGTTGTTTTTCCATGTAGTATGGTAATCCCACCAATCTTCTATAAGTCCACCAACCCAATATATGAGATATAGTTGGTCTATCTTAGTTAATATGGATTACATAATCATATTGGCACCTTCCACGTGCACATTGGATTGTGGATGGTATGGTGCGGTTACTTTGTGTTTGATATTATATTGATTTGAGATGGTCTAAACATACTTTGATGTGAATTATTCCACTCTATTTGTGACAATCTCCCATGGAATCCCAAATCGGATAAGATTTTCCCATAGAGAAAATATTCTACTGCACGTTCTGTGGCTTTTGGTAGTGTTATGGCCTCTACCTATTTAGTGGCATAATCTTTACAAACTATAATATAAGTATTTTGTTTAGATGGAGGGTGAATGGTTTCCACAAAATCTAGAGCCTACTTCTCGAAGGGTTCCGCCATGAATTGGGTTTGAAGTGGCATTTCATCCTACTAAAATTGTCATCCTATTTTCTAGAAACTATCTACAACTCTTTATGTATTCTCAAGTGTCTTGAAAGACTGTGATAGTTGTTGCAATTATTGATTATTCCAATAAGTATTTTAATATTGTATAGGGTTTGGGGCCATACCTGAGGGACGAGGCTGCTAGGGTCATTTTTTAGAAATGAAATAGACTTATTTGCTTTCTGTGTTTGCATGAGATAGATTGCTTTTAGTCTCTCTAAAGAGGGGTAGTTATTAGTGGTGTGCTCTTATTTTCATATTTCACAAATTTATATCATATTCATCAAACAATCTTTTAAGGGATGCTTCTTTCTGCACTTGGGGAAAATTATTGATAAAATTAGCTTTGATTCATATCACTTTTTCTTGATATGCAATGTATCCAAATGCGTACTCAAAGAACTAAGTATATTCGTTTTGAATTCTTCTCGTAGGTTTCCAATTTATACTCTAGTAACGCCTCCCTAAGATATCTTGGTAATTATGGCTATCATATCTCTTGGTCCCTTTCTTGACCTGGATGTTTCACTTGACTATATTTTGCAGGGGTCACAAATTTCAGTGTAGGTAATATAGGATGAATCATCATTCCTCATTAGGTTTATAATATCAATGCACTCATCTATGATCCCTCAAAATATAAGAATTTATAGAGTCTTATGGTCCAAGTTTCTTTGTTTTAATCGTTGTAGGTTATATTGGAATCATTCTACATAGTCCTACATGCTTTTATCTTCTTTTTAAGTCCTCCTGAAAAATTGCTTCTTTATGATAATTGTCCTTGTAGTAATCCTGATATTGGTTTAGGCATGTTTCTCTCATTTCTTCGCATGTTCCAATACTATCTCCACAAAGTCCCATAAACTAGTGAAGTATTGAGTTTTTCAATGTGGCAAGTGTTGGAATATTCAACTATATTGAGAGGGGCGACGAATTAGTAAAGAACATGTTTTTAACTTTGAATTCTTATTCACCATCCACATTAAATTTCAACAAAATCAATAATCGTGGAAAACCAAAAGGGAACAAATATTTAAAGTGGAAAACCAAAAGGGAACAAAACCATAGAAGAATGTTCATTCAATAGATAATGATTACAATTATTCTCCAACACCTACTGGAAGGAAGCGCCAACTCCCCCTAGTTTCTTCAACACCAACTAGACGGAAGCACCAACTCCCTGGTTTCTTCAGCACCAACTAAAAGAAAGCATCAACTCCTTGGTTTCTTCAACACCAATTGAAAGGAAGCACCAACTCCTTTCCTTATGCCTCCCTGCCATCCTTAAATAGATATGCTTCTGGTTTTTGGATAAGATATTAAATATGATTTTGGCTTTACTGAGCCTGGTTGCGAATTATTTCTTTATCAGATCTGCTTGATACTTCTATCTTCACCTCGCTTGCTTTTGACTTCTTCCTTTATCAAATCTACTTGATGTTTATTTATTCATCTCGCCTGCTTGTTACTTCTTCCTTTATCAAATATACTTGCTTCTATAACCCCATCTCAAATATTCAAATCACTTCTTAATTGATCTGTGATCGTAACTCCTCAACCTTTCTCACAAGCATTTGTCTTCTTGTGTGATTCCTCGTATATAGGATGATATTACATTTCTCACCCACATATCCATGTGTCACTATACCCTTCTCTTTTTATACTTTTCAATTTCACTTTATATGAAAAGTAATGTTTATTTAAAATTACATGACTTTCATTAATTTAATAATTAATATCCCTCCTTTTTATTTCACACCATTATTTTATTTGCATTCACCCACCTTTTTAATATACTTCAAATACTATGAGAAAAATAGTGTGAGCCTTCAAAACCACTAGCAATACAACTTTCCTCTTACTCCACTTTTATGTAATATTCAAATACCATGGGTCTTCAAATACAATGGGCCTTCAAATACCATGGGTTAATACTAATTTCCTTCTGCTTAACATTATTTTTACTCCACTTTTACATAACTTTTTCTTACTCCACTTGTAATCCTCCTTTAAACTTTTTAATCCACCTTTACCTTTGTAATCCACTTTTACTTTTAATCCACCTTTACCTTTGTAATCCACGTTTACTTTTAATCCACCTTTACTTTTGATTTCTTAAATTCGCATACATACCTTTGACATCAATGACAATTTATTCAAGTCTTGGCATGAACAATCCTCTTGACCTTATTGACATCAATGACAATATTTTCTCAACAATATTCCCCTTTGTCATTGATGGAAACCTTTTGAACTGATTCATACTAATGGAATCCTTTTGCAAGGTGTGAACTGAAAACTCTTGTAAGCTCCTCCTATCAGCATTTAGTTCTTTGTATTTCTCTCCTCCTTTGACATGAATGGAAAAGGTATTCTCCCCATGAACTCATGCTTCTCCTTAGGGTTTCTCCTCATGTGTTTTCCTTTTCCATGGGACTGAACTTGAGCACTTGATATTCAATATCCATACCTCTATTGACTATTGAATATCTTCCTCTTGTAATATCCTTTCCTCCTAATCTTACGAGAACAAGGGACTACTCCCATTGTAACTGTGTTGTCCCTTTTTGCTTGTAATTTTTGAAATTCCCCCCTATGAAATGATATAATTTATGATCATTATTCTACTTTGATCGATTTTTCTCTCTGTCTTTCATAGGATTTCATTCCAGGCGAGAGGAAAATGAAATAATGAAAACAAGAAACTTATGGTCACGACATTAATGCACGGGGAAGAATCCCGACGATGGAATCATTAACGCCCCCTCTCTTTTAGTACTTGAAAACCCATAATTTCCCCCAAATTAAAATCTCATATGTGAGTTGGTTGGATGTCTTGCCTTCCTCTTATTGTTAGATATGGTTATTGTTGTCTAGTGCATGAATCACATTCCCTAACGTTAGACAATGCCATATTATTTTCTATATATTCCCTGTTGTATTACGACGTTCAGAGGTTCAAAGGTATTGGATGAATGAAACATTCATTTGTTACGCACATGGAGCAATCAGTGAGATCCTAACCTTAGTAGAGGAAGCCTGGAGGAATAGTGAAAACTTGTCCTATTCCTCTGTTGTTGTAGCGTGCATTATTGAGTGATCAGTGAGTATCCCCCATTGCAGTAAATTCCTCACAATTGGAAGTTGTTGAGCTGATCTAAATTTAGCGTGCCACTGTTGCGATAGAATCAGATAAGTCGTGTCGGTATGCCATTGTAATAATTTGAGTTATCGGAAAAATTATTTGAGTTCGGCCACCCACAACAACAAAAAATGGTGAGGTTTCACCGCCCTAGCAGAGTTGTTTTGAGTCTTCTAATTGGTTTCAATGAACTTCTCTTAGTTTGTTGAAACCTCTTCGAAGGTTTTTTCTTAATTTTATGAGGTTGCAGAGGGTTTCTCTAAGTTGGTCAATACATCGGTGAAGACCAATGAGTTTGGCCGATGAAGTGTCAAAGGAATTCGAAGACATCTGCCAAAGTGTCGGTGGAATTAGATGAGTTCTGTCTAAAAAGAAATTTGCTTACTTTGATGTATTTTATTATTATTTAAAGGTTAATTTGAATTTAGTATAGGAAGATGTTGTAAAGTAGCTTAAAATAAAAAAGCAATTAAAAATTATGAAAAGTTATTTAAAAATCCATGTTGGCTCATAAAATAAAATATTATCAAAGGTAATCAAAAAATCAATGTTGGTTTATAAACTAAATAAAAAACAAAACTTAAACCTGGATCAATCAAGCAAGGGAGGAATCAATTTTCTCGAGCTTAAGATTACAAAAAATACATCTCAAGAAATCGGATCTCTCTTAGTGCTTGATAGAGGGTTTACGATGGATATATGTTGGTTTTAAAAAAACGGAGGTATTTATTATTATACATAATTTATATGAATAACACATAACACCTATCCATTGGGTGTAGTTTTGGTGGTTGGGAGGAGTGGTTGTTACCCTCTCTATAGAGGTTCAATTCTTGTAAGTTACATAACGCTCTTGTTTAGCCCCTATGTAAGGATTGAGTGAATTATGTAATTTGACCATACCTTGATTCTTCGGAATAGTAGGTGTTGGCATATTTCCAAGTGAAAAAAAACACCTATGATATATTTATTATCGTCTTAATTTCCTTTTTTATTTTCTAATCATTTATTTAAATCCAAGGTGCTTGCAGGATTTAGTGTAAGAAGATTCCTCCAATGCAAGGATATATTAGCACATAGTGGAGATGCAAGATATTACCAGATATTAGAGGTGCCATGGCATGGAGTAAATTTCTTCGCAAAGGGGAAAAATTCCAAGTGACGTTGGTTGATAACTAAGTTTGTCGAGAACTCGTAAGAGGTGTTTTGGCACTTCCGAGGATGAGAATCAAATTCCATGAATTGCATTGGATTCATAATGATGATCTCGTTAAGTATGTCTAGGTTCATCAACAAAATTATCATTTTCATTGAACCCCAAAAATGCATGTACAAACATTTTTTAATGAAATTCAAGGCCTTGTGCTTGCAAATGGATTGCCCAAATTTAATGTCGTCAACTTACCTGAATATTGTGATATATAGGCTTTCAGTACATTACTAGAGACTAACACCATCCATAATCGATTAAAATATTTTAACCCTCAAACCAAGACAATTGATCACTTGGCACACCTCACACTTGGCATCGCTCGAAGGATCGATTTATTCTTGGAAAGGGCTCTAAGCCCATTAGAGGACATTAAAAATTGCATAATGATGATCTAGGCTAACATAGAGTCTTAATCTGATTAAAATCCACCTACAAATAAGTTAAGAGGATCAAACCTATGGTTCACGGGGTCACTGGTTGCAACTTGAATGAAGATGCAACATGTGTTGCTTTCCCATGCAAGGCCTCATTGATAAAAAAAACAATCTTTTCAAATATGCGAATCACTGACTTATCCCTCAGGGAAATCATAACAGCATGGCATAGAGCATCTTATCTCGACTCGACTATTTCTGTTTAGTTGGGAATACAAGGTTACAAGGAAAGATTGGGAGGCGATGGCTAGAAATTTCATATAGGAGGCTCGGGAACACCATACATTATTATAAAACTGAGATTGCAATCAATAGGATGAAAGTAAGTTGCTAATACATAGTAAAACAACTAGATTCGATAGTTTGGATTAATAATTTAGGGGTGATGGTGATGATTGATAAAGATCATCGTGAAGGCATCGACAAACATTTTGGTAGTTAGACTTAATTTTTCTTAGTCGTTATTCCTTGATCAATCCCAGTTGCATTCACGATACCAAAAATTTAGTTTAGGGCACCCTTGATTTTCCATTTATCAAAATGGAAAAGTAGGGAAGTTGTTGTGGCCGCAACACCTTGTTATTCGAATTAGTGGTGGGTTGCGCAAGAAGTTATGGGTTTGGAGGTGGGTTATTCGTAGATAACAAAAGTGGTTGTTGCAAGGGTAATTGCATAGGTGCAACTTATGGTTGTTGAGGAAATCACTAAGGAGATTATTGTTGGTTCCCAAAGGGAGGATTCCACTACCCTTGTTGTGGTGGATAATTTTGAGGATGCATAGGCATCCATTGTTTTTTAGGCATGGAGGTGTTGGAATATATTACATTCCTTGGAAGGTAATAATGTCTTTGTATTATGTTGAAAGTTTTCCACAACCATATGTAAAAGAGTAATACATTATATCCCATATTTATTATGGTAAATTATACTCTTAATATCCATCGTTATATAAAGAGGTGTTACTTTGGAAAATTATATTATCCCACGGGCAATATGTGATAGTAGTTCCTCCACACCTCTAGGCATATAATAGGGTCAAGGGAGTCTCTTTAGATTTTAGATATCATATATATCATCATATCATCTCATGATACATCTTGAATGTTTTGGAGACATATGTTGTATATCGTATTGATACTGGTGCTCTCGTTGTAAGATTGAAGGAGATTTCTAGAGATATTAGAAGACAACCTTCCCATGGACATAGCCCAATTGGGTGAACCACGTATATATGGTGTACTCTTGTCTATTTTTTATTTATGGTTCTTATGTTTGATATGGTGTTGGTTTCTTAGATAGATATCTAGTTTAGTTGATATAATATTCTAACATGGTATCATAACGTAGGTTACTATGATCTAGCATCTTCTTTGAATTTAACCAACATTTGTTATCTTCGTATTTGTTATCTGGGCACTCACCCTGTTTAGCATATGTGTTTTCTCATAATCCATTAGGATTCTCTTCAGATCTTGCCATTATTATGTTTTTTTGTAGATTTGTTGTCTAATATAGTAGCCATTAAACTTCTCTTCATATTTGGGCATGATTCTACTTGTTTGAGATTATTTTTTCAAACCCTAACCCTTTGTTGTGTAGATTTTTGCAGAAAAAATTCAAGGGTTTATTCAAATTTTTTCTATAGATCTATATGAAAATTTGATTCTCCTTAAGGAGATCTATCTTTCAATTATTCAGATCTGTTCTTTTATATAGTATTTTTTTTGCAGGAAAAATTGAGGTCGCAACTTTAGATACAAATCTAAAACATTTGGTGTAGAATTTGAAGAAAGTAGTTACAAATCTGTGTTCTTCGTGAAAATATACACAATTAAAACAAACATCTAATTTTGTTTCTGGAAAGCGAAGATATCGCTGACTTAAAATCATCTAGTTTTCATAAATTTTTCGTACGAACGAAAATATTGCAAAGTTGATATCTTTTGACATAATATCCATATTTGTATTCGGTTGGCATTGTTAAATGCAGAATGACGATGTCATTTCCAAAAATAGGTTATAATAGAAATTCTAAGTCATATTGATTGTGTTATGGTCATTTCAACTTTTCGGCTCAAAACCCTTGATCTACATTAAAAATAAAATAAAAATTAGTAAGATCTTTTCAGTTGACTCATTTTGTTCCTAGCTTGTCTATCTTTTGCATTACGGTTTGTATTTTTTGTCAAATTTTCTATCATTATGACTTCATAAGTATCTTTTGTTCCTAAACTTGTTGGTCCTAACTATCTTGCGTGGAAAAGAAAAATGATTGATGTTCTCAAGAGTAAGAATCAATGGAGGTTGGTTAATGGTGAACATAAGAAACATACAGATGTTCAAGTTGTGATTAAATGGGAAGAAAAGTGTGATCAAACAAGAGGGCTCATTGGTCAAACAGTTTCAGATAGTCCTCGTGTAAGTATTGAGACAGAAGACAACCCGGTTGAGGTATGGAAAAATCTTGTTTCTTTCTTTGATAAATATGATGATGTTTATTCTTATTACCTTGAAAAGAAGATTCATGATCTAGATCCTACTAATTTTTAAGGAGTAGAATTATATCTTGCTGAATTGAAAACATTAAATGAAAAATTAAATAATTGTGGTAAATATTACAAGAAGACGGACACTGCTCTTATCATTCTTGTAGAACAAAAAATGTCATCTTCTTTTGACATGTTCATCCAAACTAGGAATAGGGCCCTTGAATTGTCTCAAAGTACCACAAAACCTACTTTTGATGATTTCTGTAAATGGTTTATAAATGAGCAAGAAAGGTTGATTATTTCAGGACAAGTCTCACCTAATAAATCTCTTATGGCACATAATAAGAATCCTAAGAAAAGTTTTAATAATGCTAAAGGTTCTAGTTCACACACTTCTAATCCTACTAATAAATATGGTCATGCTTCTAACGCACATCATGAAAATAGTAAGAAGAAGAAAGTGTATGATCCTTATAAGCATTGTGGTAATACTAACCATCCTAAAAAGAATTACTTTAAAGTGAAACATTTAAATGCTAAGGCTAAAAAGAAAGGTTATGATGAATCACAAATAGCTTTGTGTGCATTTGTTGTTTTGTCCAGTAGTTCTTCTTCTAATGTGGAATGGATCATGGATTCTAGTGCTTTTGAACATATGATTGTTAATGCTTCTTTATTTACATCTTATGGCAATACTAAGCACTCATCTTGGAAAGTTTCTATTGGTGATGATAAACAACTTTCCGTAATTGGTTTTGGTAATGTTAATGTTGCTAATGGTGAAGTGGAAAATGTTTTTCATGTTCAAAACATGCCCATCAACTTGATTTCTATTTATTGTGCATGTCAAAAATGTTATAAATTTGAAGCTTGCCCTGATAAATATGTTCTTAAAGATATCAACCAAAATTACAAAGTAGGTTCTTCTAGTCCCGTTGATCATATAATTGGTTTATATAATTTTGTTGGTTTTGACTCAACTAAGAGACAACCCTTTTATTCCTATGTTGATCATGTTGATGAACTAAGTCAACTGTGGCATGAAATATTAGGTCACTTGAATTATGGTAAAATGCAATTGTTAACTAAAATACCAACATGGATTGCCTAATATTTCTTCTACTACTGGTGTTTGTGAAGGTTGTGTTCTTCGTAAACATCATAGAGAAATGTTTGAGGAAGGTAAAGCTTGGCGTGCTAAAAAAACTTTGCAGTTAATTCACAGTGACATTTTTGGTCCTCTTGAAGTTCCCTCTATATCTCATGCAATTTACTTTCTTACTTTTATTGATGACTTGCGTAGAAAATATTGGAGGTTCGTGGAGACCTTGGCTGGCTAGATTCCTCCTTAAACTTGTCATGACCTACTCCCAAATTCAAAATTATGAGGAATGGAACGTTATTTGGAGATGAAGTGGTGTCAATTATCATTTCATGAGCCAAAATATTTGAATGGGTGAAGAATAATAACTCCCCATGGAAGACGAAGAGACTAGGAAGAAAATATGTGCCACTTGGAGAGAGATTCCTTGCACTTTATGACAACAATGATGGAAGAATCTATGACAAAATCAGACCTAATTGCAGACCTGATTGTAGACCTATGACAATCTGACATGTCAGGTCTAAAAATAGCCACCAAGAGGGAACATATGGAGGTTGGTGGAATCCATTCGATTTGGAAGAAGATTGAGGGATGAGGAAGAGGACAAGTGTCATAGGGGTTATTAAACATCAAGGATGAGTTGGAGGAACCCTATGGGAGTAATTAGACCTTATAGGACATTATGAGGATTATAAAAATATGCCATGAGGAAGGAGGATGGATTTTGATCATTTGAGAATTTTCCTTTGGCATTTTGGAAAGCACTAGCTTGTCCATTTCACAGTGAGTGCTCACTCTCCCTGCTAGTGAGCCAATTTCGAGTAAGTTGGATTATCATCCAAATTACATGTTGGAGAGGCCACCATGAAATATCATTTGGATATTAATGGAGTGTTTTTATTGCATATAGGAGGATGATATAGTTCATTATCGATCTATTTCCCCATCTCATTATTCTTATGTTTCCATATGATGGCGCACTAGTGTGAATGATGCTTTCGCTTTGTTGAGTTTAGTTGATGCCCAAGCATGGGTGAATGATTTTTGGCTCTGTAATATGTTTTCCAGACTCTTTGTAAGTCGAATTATCATAAATACATATGCAAACATGTCCACATTTCCAAGCTATGGTTTGACTAGTTTCCATGTATTGGTTTCCATTTCAAAGGAGTTTTGTATCTGATTTGTGTTGAAGATTTTCTCTGATGTTAAATGTTGTTGAGTAGGATATTAATATTTTTTTATGGTCTATGTTCCTCATTCTCTTTTCTGAACCATTTAATGTGCATTTTATGAGTTAAAGTTAAGTTATCACTGTCATTTCCCTTAAGCAATAGCACTGAAAATATGCATTCGAATGTGAAGCTCTATAACTCTATTTGTAGAAATTATAACCACACATAATGGCATTCAATGAAGTCTATATAAGTCCCCATACTATGTTTTTCAATTTGGGAGGGTCACATATGAGTTGGAAATCCATTTTTTCCCACACCCTAGGGGAAATTTCACCACAATTTACTAGTAATTTTGTCATTTTTCCAAATGATCCCAAATCAAGTTGAAGAGGTATAAAACCAGTTATAAAGTGACCATAGATTCTATGGAGTGGTCCTAAGACTCACTGTATCAGTCCCTACTAAATTCGAGACCCTTTTGTGCCATTCGAAGCCCCTAGAGTCAAGACTAGTCAATCCAACTTTACCCCCGTTGTTTGGAAATGTTATCTTGGGTCATTACAATGGAACATAGTAAAAAGAATCCTAATAGGAATTTTAAAAAAATCAAACCACGTAATCAAGGATCTACTTATTCTAATGATGATGCTATAGCAAAAAGAAAGTGCATAATCCTTGTAAACATTGTGGAAAACCCAACCACCTTGAAATCATTTTTCTTTAAACAGAGACATGAACTTGTGAAAGAAAAGAATAAAATGTCTTCTGAAGAACAGTCGGTATCCATGTGTGCCTATTTTTTTCAACCAAGTAACTCATCTTCTAATGTGGAAGGGATAATTTATTATGGTGTATCTAACCATAGGTCTGGTACAACTTCTTTATTAAACAATTATGATACTAAAAAGTACACACAACAGAAAGTACCTATAAGTGATAGTAATCATATATTAATTTTAGGATCTGATAGTGTTAATGTTCCTAATGGCACTTTAGAAGATGTGTTTCATTTTCAACGAATTTCCATCAACTTGCTTTATATTTATCATGCATGTAAAAAAGGTTATAAATTTGTAGCTTGGCATGATAAGTACATGTTAAAATATATCAAACAAAACTTCAAAATTGTTTCTTCAAGCCTGGTTGATCATAATGCTACATTATAAAAGTTTACTGGTTTTAATTCAAGCGAAAATCAACCCTTAAATTCTTATGTTGTTGTTGCTGATGAACTAAGCAAATTATGGCATGAAATATTAGGTAATTTGAACTATGGTAAAGTGCAAATGTTGTCTAAAATGGTACATGGCTTACCGTCAATTTCTTCCACTAAATGTGTTTGTAAAGGTTGTGTACTTGGTAAACATCATACATAAATGTTTGATAAAGGTAAAGCTTAGAGTGCTAATGAACAATTGCAATTAATTCATAGTGATATTTGTGTTCCTGGTGAAACTCCTTCTTTGTCTCATGTAGCCAATTTTCTTACTTGTATTGATGACTATAGTCATAAATATTGGGTTTATTTTCTACATAAAATTGAAACCTTTAGCATTTTTCAAGAATTCAAATCCATGGTTGAGAAAGAATCTAGTAAAAGTATTAAGACTTTGAGAACTAATAATGGGGGGGATTCATTATGAAACAATTTAATACATATTTATCTAAGCACAATATTCAACATCAAAATATTGTTCCTTATACACCTCAACGAAATGGGGTAGTTAAAAGAAAGAATGGAACTTTGGTTGAAATGGATAGATGTATGCTTTATTCTAAAGGATTACTTAAACGTTTTTTGGTTGAAGCTATTTGTTGTGCTAACTATATATTGAATAGAGTCCCTACTAAAGCGGTTTTTCTACTCCTAAAGAAAAATGGAAAGGAAAGAAACATGATATTAGTTAGTTTAAGGTTTTGGTAGTGAATGTTGCACTTATATTACGGATGAAAACCAGAAAAAGTTAGAACCCAAGTGTCACAAGTGTATTTTCAATAGTAATTGTGAGGAATCCAAAGTGTACAGGTTGTTTAATCAATCTACTCAAGGTGTCACCATTAGGCGATATATTCACTTCAATGAAGTCCCTCCTCTACATGAGTCTATTGAGCCTCATGTTACCTTGAATTTTCCTTCACCTTATGTTACTTCTATCTTTGTTACTCCTTCCACACCTTTTATGCCTATTGTTAATCCTAGTTCTCCTTCTTCTTCAAGTGCTCCTTGTGAATGTTTTGAAGATACTAATGTTGTACCTACCACTAATTTTCTTCCTGTTAGGGCCTGGAAAACTCTTAAATCAACAAGTTATGAGATTGGCATTCCTTTTGATACTCATCGAACTAGATCTTGTTATATTTTGCTAGTTGTAAACCAAGATCACTAAAAGAAATACAATGGACTGAAATAAAAACAATGTGGAACTTGTTTAACCATGATGATAAGAACAATCATATCCCAACCATAGACAAATATATTTGTCTCCCCCGAGCTCATACCTTCCAATAGATATCGATGTGCATCCAGTTATAGTAGCACAAACCCCAATAAATAAGAGAGAAACTTCACCAATGTGGAGAACCCCACAAAACACTTTTCCTAGTTGCAGTAGTGAACCTCCTTCTCTTGGAGTGAACTTGTTTGATGGCTTAATGTAAAAATCAAGGGATGCGCCTTATGTTGGCCCTAGGAAAATTTAAGCAGAATTCAGTCAGAATTCTTTCCAAGAAGATAAAGAATCTGATTGCAAGAAAGAAAGGAAGTTGCGATGGAAGAAGAGCTACGATTGAAGAGAAGCGGCGACAGAAGCAACTGCGACGAAAAGATCGACGATGAGAGTAGTCATGACGGAAGAAACCACAACAAAAGAAGATCAAAGCATTTGAAAAGGATATCTCTACTAATCGTGGGTAAGGATTTAGTTAGAATAAAGGATGCTTTTGGTAATAAAGCATAATTGTATTTTGGGCCAATAGTGCCTATTTTATGATGTAATTGAATGTACAAGAATAGAAATGACATCTTGTTGGCTAACAAAAAAGAGTCAGTTGATTAGGATAGGTAGAATCTTATAAAAGGGTGAACACAAGCTGTGTGCGAGACTGACATTGGTTATCGATTGTTTTATTATCTAAGTGGTTGGTTGGATGGTAAAGCCATTGTGTAGGTAGAGAATAGAAGAGGGGAGTTGTTTTATCTAGAGGAATGATCTAGGTTGTGTGCATATCGAAAGAGCAGTGAAGAAGAGAAGAAGTACCTAGACCCAAAACTAGAGAGCATGAGGGGAGAAAAGTTTGTATGAGTTGTAAAGAATACCTAGAGAAGAGTATGTAAGATGAGTGTGCAGACAAAAGGTTCTAACATATTTCTCATGCCATATGAAGAGCACCTTTATGGTTTTTCCAAGATGGGTTTCCACATTACTTGTTGTCTCTATGTGTCATTGATTAATGTTTTTATGTCGAATGCATGTATTGTGTATATAAATAAATCTGAATATGTCGCACTACATCTGTTTAGGAAGAATCCCATATATCTATGTGTCACATTACTTATTGAATGAATCTATGATGAGTATGTTATGTTGATTACTGCAATATGTGTCACCTGGTATTTATTCTGTTATCTTGAATGAATAGACAAGGAATAAGAAGTATAATCCCCGTCTTCAGTCGAGTGTTGTGATAAGGTACCATGAGAGTAGAATCCTCCACCTAACTACATAAATCTAATTCTGGTAGTTCCCCATAAGATATCTCGGGTGAGACTACATCTGCGTAGCAGGTGTCACCGGCTGAGCCTTGCGTTGTTGTGTCGATATCTAGGTATTTGTTGAAAACCAAGGATCTAAACCTGATTCAACTGGAGTTGAAAGCCAACAAATGGTTATGTTGTCGGGATCGTGAATCATTTTACTGAGGATATGTTGTGGCACCCGACGAATCCAAAAATTCAAGTTTGGGTGGATTTGAAGACACTATAATTTTCACGGAAAGAAAGTGAAGGATCTCGGCTGAACCCAACCGAGTGGTTGGAGCGATACCTCTATACAGATATTCACACGATTTTCTTTTGTGAATTTCCTGTTTTGTTGTATGAGTGGTTGTTGAGACTAGCAACCCAGCGGAGAAACTTTCAAGGACGAGAACCGATAGAGTGGAGCACTCAGCTAATTCAACAGTTGAAAAGTATTAGAAACCCCATATCTAGGGTGGTTGATTTATGCGTTGACAGTATTTTGGAATGATACATCACTAAAATTGAAGTCGACACAATAAAATCATACAGTGAGGCAGAAAGGAAAATTTTCCAAGGACCTAGAGGTCTCTATTTGAAGTCTTTGAAAATTGGGATCAAGATGCTTGTATACAAGAAAGGGATATTAATAATGGAGTCCGAGGAATAAGGATTTGTGCACAGAGACCTGGGATATGTCACAAGAGAAGTTTGAGAAAAATGGAGCAGAGTGAGTTGAGATGTTTCCTAGTGATAGTGAGACTGAACTAGAAGGTGGACATCTAAGAAGTGGAAGAACATTTCGGTCAGGAAAGAGGAGAAGGACTGTGACAAGAAGAAGAAGTTGCGGTATGACCAGAGGACATGACTATGATTTGGCATCGAAATTTGACTAAGGTTCTTGTGATGAGGAAGAGGAATACCATCCTATCCCTGAAAAGGAGTAAGAATAAGAAGCTCCAGATCTAGAGTACGAGTACACCATACACGCTACCCCTCATACATCCCCAAAGGTAAGATCTAGAAACTCATCTCCCAATGGTTTTTTTAATCAAAGTAATAGTAGTCGTGGGAATAGAAGACAAGAAATTCCCACTATCCAAGCAGTTCTAAGAACAAATATAATGGTTGGGAATGATATTAAGTTTTCCAATATTTAATGGAAATGGGTTAGAAGACTCTGAGCAACATTGGTTTCTATGTGAAGCCATGTGGACCGTGCGACAGGTCCAAGATGAAGCCATCAAGAAGGCTCAAATGATCAAAACCATTAGGGGTCATGCATTGGATTAGTACATGAAATTATCTGTGGTTTTGACAGGAGTCCCACGTAAAAATTTAGATCAAATCCGAGTAGGACTAATAAATGAATTCATAAATCCCAAATCTGAGTCACAGTGCATTACAGAGATTAAATAAATTAAGCAATTTCTTGCAGAATCTGTTTGGGACTTTGACCAGATATTTAAGATGTTGATGGCCAAAGTAAGTTTCCATAGGTCATACGTTCAACACAAAGAATGGTTTATTGCAACATTGTTGCCACACATCCAGATTCCCTTGATTCAGCAAAAGATTGTGTCATAGACCGAGGCTCTGGAATTGGCTACGAAGTTGGAATCCTCACCTATCGAAGAAATTGGTGCAGGAATGATGAAAATCCAGTCGCAACTAGACAACCTTACACTGCAACTTCAAGATATTAAGAAAGGGAAGGAACTCCAAGAAGGACTCTAGTGTACCAGATGCATAACAAAGGGACACCACAAAGACAAATGCCTGACATATATGAATTATGTCGCATCGTGAGCACCGAGCCCGATAAATAGACAAGGGATGCCTTGGTGTAGAATATTCAATATTAGAGTACATCGGTCGGAAAAGTGTTTGTACTTACAAAATATTGTAAGTGTGTCGACCAGCTTATACTACAAGTTTTGTCGATTAGTAGGCCATGATGAGAAAGAGTGCAGAGCATATCAGCTGCTGCAGGAGAAACAATTGATACCTATTTAATGAAGAAAGATGAACAAATGAATGTTGATTGGGCTCACGTTCAATATCCACGGGTTCAATATCCTCTAAACTAATACCCTCAAAATCAATATCTGCAACAACAATACCCTCAACCCAGGGGGGGTGGAAATTTTAGAGGTCGAGGACAAGGAGGAGGATTTGGTTACAGAAGAGGCCAAATTATATGTTGTAATTGTGGGAATCTTGGACATTTTTCCAAGGATTTCATGATTCCTACTATGACATGTTCATATTGCAAATATTTTGATCATACTATTGAGCAATGTCTGCAGTTGATTGCGATGTGGCAGGCTAGGCATGTGGGAAATCCGATCAGCACTTGTCTACTCTAGACTTTGCACTAAAAGCTACAACTGTCAGATGGTGGATCACACATAAACAATCTATCTCAGACTGTCCTCAATGTTGGAAATTGATGGAGATATGATTTGGAGAGAAGATTAGTTATACCGGTTAGAAGTACACAGGATTGACTAATCTTGTTGAGCACATTGATACTATTGTGCGACATGGGAGAAATTCTCGCAACATAAATGGGTTCATCATTTTGTGCATACATTGGATATAATACCAAGGAATTGGTACACGTCAGTTGAGCTGCAATAAGGGACTCTTGAAAGGGACGAACTGGATGCTATATTTACACACACATTCATGTTTTTTGATGATCATCCTTCGATTGATGCTAAGTTGCAAGTGATCAAGATGAAGATATTTGAAGATATCCCTATGTCGATGTCAAACTTTAACCAGAACAGTGTGATAGTGCAGCACTATATGGAGTGCTGTAATGTGACAGGTGAACCCAATGATGATGACCCATGAGACACAAACATCCCAGACTCTGAAGGTACTTGTGTGGTGGAAGGATTTGGTATTTCAAGTAACCAGTTCCTAAATCCATTAAAAAACAAGAAACTAAACACTAGATCTCCAAATGATCCAAAGTTTGCCAATATTGGAGATTATTGGGATGATGAAACTCTTGGCAAGATCATGGACCTACTGCATGAAATCCAGGATCTGTTCCCTACAAAAATTTCAGAGATGAAGAGGATTTTCAGAGACCTTGGAGAAATGAAGGTACTATTAAATCCTGACGCAAATCCTATGAAGCAGCGACCATACCGGTTGAATCTGTGGTATACACAAAAGGTCAATATAGAATTAGATCAAATGTTAGAAGGAGGTATCATAGAACCAGTTGAAGAATATGAGTGGATCATCCTTATAGTAGTGCAAGATAAGAAGACCACCGATGAAGTACACATCTACATCAACCTAAGAAATATGAACGACGCCTTCTTACATGACCTGTTTCTGATTCCATTTACAGATGAGCTATTAGAAAGTGTCAGGGGTCAAGACGTTTATTCTTTTACTGATGGGTTCTCTAGTTACCATAATATCATAATTATGAAGGAAGATCGACACAAGAAAACCTTTATGACAGAGTGGGGATGTTTTAAATAGATAGTAACTCCCTTTGGACTCAAGAATGCTCCTGCTACCTTCTCCAGGATAGCAGTGGTTTCTTTCAAGGATTTTATTCATAATTTTCTTGAGGTCTACTTCGCTAACTGGATAGTTTTTGGGCTCATAAAGGATCACATTGAGAGCCTCATAATGATATTGGAACGGTGTCAACGGTATCAAATTTCGAAGAATCTAAAGAATATATCGTTTGTTCCCCATTTGGAATTCTTTTGGACCATGTTGTTTGTCGCGATGGAATCCTGGTCGACCATGCTAAAATTGTGATCATCGTCGACCTACCACCCCCTGGGACAGTGAAGTAGCTAATAACGACATTAGGACATACAGAATATTATCGAAAATTTATCAAAGGATGTGCAAAGGTGATTGATCCAATGGAAAAATTGTTAAAAATGATATTAAGTTCCAGTGGATAGAAAAATTCCAAGAAAGTCTGGATATCCTAAAGAACAAGATGGTCACAACACCCATACTAGTTTTTATAGACTAGAAGAAGGAATTTCATGTACATGTAAATTGTTGGTAGATTTGAGTATATAGTTGTCATTGATGTCAAAGGTGTCCCTAAATGACAAAGGAATAACCAGTGGATATGATGGGAGGACAAACTCAGTGAAAGACTAAGGTAGTTATGACATGGTATGGCATAGTTGAGGATGTAACATGACACATATGATGACATGGAATACGATGGTGTCCTAATGATGATGAAAGACTAAGGTAGTGATAGAAAAGTTGCTTATGAATTACAAAAGATACCATGGCAGAGTTAACATAGAGTTAACACAGCATAAGTCAAAGAAAAGACGAAACGGCACGATGATGAGGTGGCATAGACGAAGGTAGTGATGACATGGCATGATGATGAGGTGGCATAGTTAGTTGCATGAGATCCAATGAATGAGGATCAGTTTTTGTATAATCTGCAAAGACAGAATGTAGATATGCATGAGTTCTAGAATGGATGGTTAGGAAGCATCCCGCACAAGATCCGACGATTAGGAAACATCCGGCAAAAGATAGGCGGAAAAGCCAAAGTTCTGCAAAAGATCAAGATCGGAAGGTCACGGGTAAATTCACAAGGAAATCAACGGTCCATGAAAATGCAGAAACAAATTTGCGGAAGAAAATTGCAGAATTCCAAAATAGGAAAGTGTGATTCCACATCCTGCAATCCGCAAGATCACCGGTCAGGAAAGACTCCGCAAAATATCGACGGTGAGAAAGAAAAATTGCAGAAAGGAGCTTGCGGAAAACCGAAATGTGACGTTTCTACATCCTGTATACCACAATCTAGAAAGATCGGATGGCCGAATTGAGTTCCGCTAAAACAGATTGATGGTGCGGAAGGAAAATTGTGGAAAGAATCTTGCGAAAAGGAGCTTGTGGAAAGGAGCCTGTGGAAAGAATATTGCGGAAAGGAGCCTGCTGAAAGAATCTTGTTGAAAGGATTTTATGAAAAGGAAAAAGCAGACAATCGACATCCTACATCTAGCATCCTGTAATCTAGAAATCGACGGTCAAGAAAACGATCGACGAAGATCAACGGTGGGGAATCGTTGATGAGGAAATCTTGGTGCAGAAAGACGATTTTGAGGCCAAAATCAATGGTTAGATCAATGGTCCATATTGAATTAGAGATAAGATCAATGACTCTAATTGGATCAGGAAGATGATCTTGCGGAAAGAAGTTTGACACTGCGAAAGCACCTGCAAACGTTCGACAGAGGTGAGAAAATGGTTTCCAAGATGCGGTAACGATCTCTAAGGTGGAGGATCAATGGAAGAACATGAAAGGACGTTTTGAAAGGTGTGATCTTCATATCTGAAAGTGCACAACAATGAAAGGTGTGTTGGTTCATTTTGAAGAGATGCCACTGTTTAAAGAATCTTAAACGCTGAGAAGTATTTAGGCAGTGGCCTGAGTAAGAAGGAAGGTGTCTCTGTAGTTTGAATTTCATGATCAGAATCAGAGACCAATGGTTGTGACAGAATTTAGTGGGAGAGAAATCATGAGAAACATATCAAGGTTGCAGGGCGCCGTTAGGGCAGGCAACAGACCTGCAGGCGTTGTTGCTTCCTTTCAGTCGTAGCTGATAAACCAAGGGGTCATATCCTCCTTCCAATTGGCATTGGTAAATAGGGTGTTGTAGCATTTTTTCAGTCGTAGCTGATAAACCAGGGGGTCGCATCCTCCTTCCAATTGGTATTGGTAAATAGGGTGTAATACCATCCTTACCTATAGAAGCAGGAAAAACTATTTGTAATTAACAATTTTACAGTAATAGGACATATCTGTGGTTTACCATATTGGGATTCCATGTTAAAATTGTGTTCTGTGTATTCTTGTTGTTATGTGTTTCTAATGATAGATTTAAAAGTGGTTAAAATAGTAAGAATATAACAATACTAATTCACCCCCCCTTCTCAGTATTGACCAATAAACCAACAATTGGTATCAGAGCAGGTTCCTTCAGCATAGTTTAACCACTGGAAGGTAGATCCTTTATAAAACCACTATGAATCAAAAAGAAGGCTTGGCCACTAACAGACATCCATTATTTATAGGAGAAAACTATACATACTGGAGTGTAAGAATGAGGTGTCATCTGATGTCCCTGAGATGGAAGGTTTGGGAAGCAACAAAAAAGGAGTGTAATATAGGAAACCAATACCCTATAGACACAGTTGAACTAGGTGAATATGAAGGCAATGCCAAAACCCTAAATGCAATCTTGAGTGGATTAACAAACATTGTGTTTACTAAGGTTATGCAATGCACATCTGCCAAACAAGCCTGGGATAAATTGAAGATTATATATGAAGGAGAATCTAAGGTCAAAGAATCCAAACTGTAGACATATAAAGGTCAATTTGAAAGCCTCAAAATGAGAGAAGAAGAGAATATTAGGGAATACCTTCTTCATGTAGATGAGGTGGTTAATGCTATTACAGGTCTTGGAGGAAAATTGAAAGAAAAAGAAGTGGTAAGCAAGATAATAAGAACATTACCCATGAGATATGACTCAAGGGTTTCCACCCTAGAGGAACGAGATGATCTAAAAAAGGTAACAGTAGATGAGCTGCATGGAATTCTCACTACTTATGAGATGAGAACTGGACAGGATAAAAACTCGAAGAAAGAAGCAGCGTTTAAAGTCACTTCCAAAAATCAATCAGAAAATCTAGATGATGAGGAAGCCCTCTTTGTAAGTAGACTTAATAAACACACAAGGAAATACAAAGGTAAACTACCTTTGAAATGTTTTAACTATTGCAGGATTGGACATTTTTCCCATAAGTGTCCCTACCCAAAACAAGAGGCGATTGACCATGAAGAATCATGCTGTCATAAGGGTAGAAAGAAGTATAAAGAGAAAAAGAATAACTTCTATTCCAAGGAAGAGAGTGAAGATGAGGAAATGAGTGAAGATAATGAAATCATGTTTTTAGGAACAACAAACTCAGATGAGGAAACATAAGTGGACATAAAATCCGAATACACGGCTATTGTAGATGAAATTGAAAGAAGTAGGAAAAGAAACAAAGTTTTGAAAGAGAAACTATCTAAATACCAAGAAGAGACTAATCAGATTATTATTGATTTGAGAAACAAACTTCAAGAGGCCAAGAAGAGTGAGGAAGATCTAGTAGTTATTCTCAGGAAGAGAATTCAAGATTCTGGAAAACTTGAGAAAGAAATTGCTCGACTTAGAGAAGGGGTTGATGAAAAATTTATCAAATCTAAGTTTAAAAACAACTCAAAGTTTCTGGATGACATTCTGAACAGTCAAAGATCATCCAATGACAGATCTGGTTTAGGGTTCGTTAAATAAAAGAAGCCAGAGAGTTTCCCACTCACTAATCAGAGAGGAAGTACAAAGAGCTATATTGAAGTACTGAAGAGTCATGTTAAAAAGGAAAACTGCAAAGAATATGCTTTATCTTTTCATGACAAAGACAGAATTCACGAGGAGCTCAAGAGACAAGTAATAAATAAAAATCAGAAAATATTTCTGGGTCATTGTTATTTCTGTAATAATTTTGGTCATAAAGCCCTGAAATGCAAGGCTTATGAAAAGTTTCATGAGTACAAGAAGGATGCAATTAAAAATCCAAAGTTAAGGAATCATAACCAGTTTGGACTTCTCCAAAGGTTTGATATAGAGTGTTACAAATGTAATAACTTTGGACACTTAGCTAGGAATTTTCAACTAGAATGCGATGCTCCAGTAGAAGTTCAGAGATAGTGGAAGAAAATGGCAGTTAGGAAACCGAGGGACCAAATACCTCCTGTGGATAAAGAAAAATTGCATGGTTATTATCATTACTGTCATAAGTTTGGTCATAAGGTGGCTGACTACAGAGTCAGGGAAGAAAATCAAAGGATGAAAAGGGAACAGGACACCAACCCAGAGCATGGCAAAGGACAAGTAAATAGTACACCTCCTCAAAAAATGTGCATGAAATAATTTGAAGCTTCAGAAGAAACATAACTTACAGTCATTAATGAATTCTCTATAGTTGATGTTGAGAATAATGAGGTCATATATAAAAATGACACTCATCATGAGGGAAATCTACTTAGTGATGTAGAAGCATACTCCAATACAGATATGGATGGAAGAGATGATGAAGGGGACAATGATTGTGGAATTTACTTCTAAAAAAAAATTCTCTCATTTGTATTAAAAAAAAACCCTAAAAATTGAGGGTATGAACAGTCATCTTAAAGGCATAGGAAATTTTGCATGATCTCAAGGGGATATTGATATCTTTAAGTTAAGAATTTTAAAGATGAGAAGGCAAACAGTTGTTTCTGGTTAAAGTTCAGTGTGAAAAGAAGAGAAAAACAGGGATAACACAGATCAGATCTGGTAATATCTCATTACATGGATAATGAACCTCAGTTCTTGTTTAAAAATTGTATTAGCTACCACCATTGGTTTTAGAGGAAGTTTATACTCGGGGGGAGTTAAAGTTGGAAAATTTCAATTGGTATCTAAGATAAACTCAATTGGTGGGTATATTGAAAGCTATCTTCTTCAAAAATAATTGGTCATCAAGGTTGAGGTTATGAGTCTTTGTGTCTGAGTTAGTGAGACCAAAGAAACTATGTAATAAAATGAAGTAATATTTGTGTTAAGGATCTAAAGTTGTGGGTCCCTGGACAGTTGATAATATAGATCTAAAATCCAAAAGAATCCAGCAAGTATATGTTTTTTTTTATTTGTGAAGATCTAAATGCACAGGCTTAAGGAATTCTGGTAAAAGCAAAAGCCAGTTTACTTACAGGCAGAATAGACCATTAGATATGGCAATAGGAACAGAGTTTAAAAAAAAGGGGAAACATGTGTCCTAGAACAGAAAATGGAAGAGTGTTGAAAAATGTTGAGTGTAGACTCTGTCACAAAAATGTTGACAAAGGAGAAGGAGCACGGTGACAGGGGGAGTCCATGGATCTATCAGTTAAGCTATCATTCAAGAACATGAAATGTTAATATAAATGATAATACATTGGTTAAATAACCAAGTTCGGTTAAAGGGGAGATATGATCACAGGAGGAGTTGTCAAAAAGAAGAGAGACGGGAAATCCTATAATGGGTTATCCTTTGTCATTGTTGTCAAAGGGGGAGAATGTTTAGAGGTTTCCATCAATTCCAAATGGGGAGATTGTTGGTATATTTGAGTATATAGTTGTCATTGATGTCAAATGTTTTCACGAATGACAAAGGAATAACCATTGGATATGATGGCAAGACAAACTCAGTGAAATAATAAGGTAGTTATGACATGGCATCCCATAGTTGAGGATGTAGAATGACACATATGATGACATGGAATATGATGGTGTCCTAATGATGATGAAAATATAAGGTAGTGATGGCAAAGTTTCTTATGAATTAAAAAAGATACAATGGCATAGTTAACGCGAAGTTAACGCAGCATAAGTCAAAGAAAAATGAAATAGCACGATGATGAGGTGGCATAGACAAAGGTGGTGATGACATGGCACGATAATGAGGTGGCATAGTTAGTTGCATGAGATCCGATGAATGAGGATCAATTTTTGTATAATCCATGAAGATAGAATGCAGATCTGCATGAATTCTAGAATGGACAATTAGGAAGCATCTCGCACAAGATCCGACAGTTAGGAAGCATCCCGCAAAAGATAGGCGAAAAACCCATAGTTCCACAAAAGATCAAAATCATACGGTCAGGGGTAAATCCGCAAGGAAATCAATGGTCTAGGAAAATGTGGAAACAAAGTTGCAGAAGTCCAAAATAGGAAAGTGTGATTCTACATCCCCCATCCCACAATCCGCAAGATCAACGGTCAGGAAAGACTCCACAAAAGATCAACGATGCAGAAGAAAAATTATGGAAAGGAGCTTGCGGAAAGCCAAAATGTTACGTTTTCACATCCCGTAATCTGGAAAGATCAGATGGCTGAAGTTAGTTCCACTAAAAGAAATCGACAATGCGGAAGGAAAATTGTGGAAAGAAGCTTGTGGAAAGAAGCTTGCGGAAAGGATCCTAGGAAAAGAATCTTGCAGAAAGGAGATTGCATAAATGCAAAAGTGGACAGTCAACATCCTGAATCCAGCATCCCACAATTTGGAGATCGACGGTCAGGAAAATGACTGACAAAGATCAATGGTGGGGAATCATTGATGAGGAAATCTCCAATGCGAAAAGACGATTTTGAGGCCGAAATCGATGGTTAGATTGACGGTCCATATTGACTTAGAGATAAGATCAACTTCTCTGATTGGATCAGGAAGATGATCTTGTGGAAAGAAGTTTGACAGTGCGGAAGCACGTGCAAACGTTGGACAAAGGTGCAGAAATGGTTTCCAAACTGCGGTAACAATCTCTGAGGTGGAGGATCAATGGAAGAACATGAAAGGATGTTCTGAAAGTGTGATCTTCAAATATGAAAGGGAACAACGGTGAAAGGTGTGTTGGTTCAGTTTGAAGAGATGCAACTGTTGAAAGAAGCTTAAACATTGAGAAGTATTTAAGCAACGGCCTGAGTAAGAAGGAAGGTGTCTCTGCAGTTTGAATTGCATGATCAGAATCAAAGACCAGTGGGTGTGATAGAATTCAGTGGGAGAAAAATCATGAGAAAAATATCAGGGTGGCAAGGCGGCGCAAGGGCAGGCAACAGGCCTGCAAAGGGTTGTTTCCTTCTTTTAGTTGTAGCTGATAAACCAGGGGGTCATAGCCTCCTTCCAAATGGAATTGGTAAATAAAGTGTTGTGGGATCCTTTCAGTCGTAGCTGATAAACCAGGGGCTTGCAGCCTCCTTCCAATTAGTATTGGTAAACAGGGTGTAATACCATCCTTATCTGTAGAAACAGGAAAAACTATTTGTAATTAACAATTTTGCAGTAATAGGACGTATTGGTGGTTTACCCTATTGGGCTTCTACGTTAAAATTGTGTTATGTGTATTCTTGGTGTTATGTGTTTCTAATGATAGATTTAAAAGTGGTTTAAATAGTAAAAATTTAACAATACTGATTCACCCCCCCTCTCAATATTAACCAATAAACCAACAAATGTGTTGTATGTCACACTCATCATTGTACTTGTGCATCTTGGTGAACTGTTGATTGATAATCCTATTTCCTTCACTAGTAAGAAATTATCAACAACAGAGAAGAATTACGCTACGACTAAAACAGAGGATTAGCTATGGTGTATGCGTTTTAGAATTTTTGATAGTATTTTTTATGTGGACATTTCAATATTTTCACAGACCATTCAACATTGAAATACCTGGTAAACAAGCCAGTGTTGGGGGGGGGGGATTTACCATTGGCTTCTCATTTTCCAAGAATTTGAATTTGAAGTTATTGTTAAGCCAGGTCGACTAAACTCGGGACCAGACCACCTATCGAGGCTTGAAAGTGGAGAAGAACCTATGAACCTCGATGATAGTCTTGCTGATGTGCAACTATTTGTGATCACGATTTTTGATGATCATTGTAAAAATATTATACATTTCTTGAGTACAGGATATGCGCCCGAAGGATTTAGTACTATGCAGAAAAACAATTAGTGGTGTGAGTTGCATATTTCTAATTAATAGTTGGACAACTATATAAAATGGGTCAGGATGAAATTCTTTGTTGTTGTGTATTAAAACATGAGAAACCAATGATATTGAATGAAGCACATGATGATGTCGCAGGATTCCATTATGTTGAAAAAGATACAGTGCCCAAGGTATTGCAAGCAGGATTGTGGTGGCCCACTTTGCAGGATCGTGGTGGTCATAACTACAATATCTGTCCGAGAACTAGAAATTCATCGATATGAGATGAAATGCCACTAGTACTCAAATAACTTTGCAAGATTTGACAAATTGGTTGTTGATTTTTTCGAACCTGTTAACCCACCAGGAAAGCGAACATGTGCAAGATACATTATTACTGTGATAGATTACCTGAGTAGATGGGTCAAAGTTGTGCAAATAAAGGATTATACTGACGCAACTGCTACCAAATTTTTGTTTGACAACGTTGTGACGATATTTAGATGTCCAGAAATTTTGATAAGTGATCAGGTCACACACTTTGGAAATCAGTTAATCAAAGAATTAACTGAATAATTCCAAATCCAATATAGGAAGACACCACCATATAACCCACAAGTGAATGGTGTTGTTGAAGCATTCAACAAGATCCTAGAGAACGCATTGACAAATATTTGCAATGTTCAAATAGATGACTCGGACCAAAAAAATTATGCGGTACTGTGGGCAGATCACACAACCTATAAGAAGTTGATAGGTCGAACTCCATTCTGACTAATGTATGGACAAGAGGTTGTTATGTCGATGAAATACATTGTACCTAGTTTAAGGATTATTGTAATTACTGAAATGACTGATATTGGTGCTATCGAAGAAAGATTGTCGCAGCTTGCGCAGTTGGAGGAAAAATGCTTTTTCGCAGGATATCACCAAAATGTTGATAAGGAACAACAGAAATTATGGCATGACCGACACATTAAGAATAAGCAATTTGAGGTCAGAGGACTTGTCCTCCTTTATCACAGTAAGTTCTTAAAGTATCATGGAAAGTTGCAAACACATTGGTTGGGGCCTTATGTTCTCATTCAAATCACTGAAGGAGGCACAGTACAACTGGAGAAATTAGATGGAACACCTTTCAAAGGACTAGTGAATGGAAGTCGTCTAAAGCCTCACCAGGATAGCTGTGACTTGGTCGACTGAAAATAAATAAATAAATATGCAGATTTATGAGTGTTTATGTTTTGTGTCGCAGTCAATGTGTCTATTGAGGAAAAAGAAAAGCTCTCCCATGCTATCTGGTAGTTGTAGAAGAAAAATGGTGGCACACACTCTTCATTTGTCGCAAGGAAAAAATGTGTCCAAGGCCGAAAACTTGTCGCAAGAAGAAACGAGCTGTTGCATGAGGAAATTTGGTCACAAAAAGACAGCTAGTCGTAGTTAAATTAAGGACGTGGGATATTTCAATGGCATACTTTTTGGCCACTTCCATCATTATTGCACAATAACTACCACTGAAGTGACAGGAAAACTGACGGTTGAGTGGTGATTTCCTTGTCATGATTCGAATTATTTCCCCATGTGACAAAAATTGCTGCCACCTTTCCAATTTATTGCTAGCTCGTGCGAAAGAAATATCGAGTGAATGGGTGAATGCATATCATTTTCACGTCGAAGTTTTATTCATTCTATTTGCACCTGACTAAGGAAACTGAGTTGTTTTGTTTGTAACTATAAGAGTCGAGCCAATTTTTCACAGAGTATGGTTATATCTATCTCTTGTACAAGCAGTGTTACATAATCTTGCATCAAGACACCTTCAACAACGCCCATTATGGAAGACACTGTCACATTTGTTCCACCACCGGCCATGGCTGTAGAAGAAGTTGAACATATACCATTCATACCTAAAGTGAGGTTAGGACCAGACCTACCTAGAACATCAAAGAGGAAATGGTCTAGTAGCTGCAAGAAAGAATCAACAAAAGCTGCGAAGAGAATATAAGAGGCAAAGGAACTTTGTGCCAAATAAGTTGAGCAAGTTTCTCAGATGTGGCAATATTTGATCAACGATGAAGAGATAGAGAAAGTCACATAACAGTTGTGCACTCCTGAGACAAAGGTGAACCATCTAAAGAATGAGATGAAAAAGATGCCATTAGTAGAGAAAATGACTAATTCTACTGACATGAAGAGGCTACAGCAGCAGGTCGCAACACTGTGAACACATCAGCAAAAGAGGATTGACAGGGTTGCAGAAATACAAGCAGAGGCATAGAAAGTTACAACTATCATTTAACCTATACACCAAAAAGTGTAACAAGCAGTAGAGTCAGTAAAACTTACAACTTTGGAACACATCAGTTCCGAACTTGTGGAAATTTTGAAGAAGACGGAAGCAGATGTACGAGAGGAGAGTGAGCGAGTAGTGAAAATATTTCAGAAATTTCAAAGTAAAATTGTAACAACAGAGGTTTCAGAGTAATGTTACTCAGGACGAGCCACATGTGAGCGTTGGGGTCCTGTTGGTTGTAGGAAAAGTTAAGCAAAATTCAACCAGAATTATGTTCGGGAAGATAAAGAATCCAGTCACAAGACAAAAAGGAATTTGCGATGGAAGAGAAGTTGCGACAGAAGCAACCGTGAAAAAAATATCGAAGATGAGAGTAGCCACAACTGAAGAAACCATGATAGAAGAAGAGTAGAGCATTTGAAAAAGTAAGCTCAGTTGATCGTGGGTAAGGAGTTAGTTAGAATAAAGAATGCTTTTGGTAATAAAGCATAATTGTATTTCAAGTGGATAGTGCCTATTTTTAGCTGTAACTGAATGTATGAGAATAGAAATGACAACCTGTTGGCTAACAAAAAAATGTCGGTTGAACACAAGCTATGTGCGGGACAAGCTATGTGCAAGACTGACATTGGTTATCGATTGTTTCACAACAAAATCTGAACCCAAAATATGACGGCACATAGGTCGGCACATAGGTCTGATTTTCAACATCAATATGTCGACCATCCGACAAGCCTCGACTTTTAGAACCATCAGTTGATTTTCGTCAGATCTCTGACAAAAATATGCTCTTGTCGGATTTCCGACAATAAATGGTCGAATTTCCGATTATACATACATAGATATATATATATATATATATATATATATATATATATGTATGTATGTATGTATGTATGTATGTATGTATGTATGTATGTATGTATGTATGTATGTATGTATATATGTATGTATGTATGTATGTATGTATGTATGTATGTATGTATGTATGTATGTATGTATGTATGTATGTATGTATGTATGTATGTACATGTCGGATTTTCTACAAACCTATTTGCCGAATATTCTACGAAATAATTGTTAGATATTTCACCCACAATCTTATTTTGAAGGAATGATATCCGACGACAACTCCATCGGATATGCAGCACATGTCCATCGGATATTCGAACCGTAACCCTGTGAATAAGTAATGATATCCGACGACATTTGGTGTCGGAGGTATGGCATCACTGTCGGAAATATGGGGAATTAAGTCAGATATTCAACCCAGAATCTTATTTCAAAGGAATGATATCCGAAAACAACTCCATAGCATATGTGACACATGTCTGTCGTATATTCGACCCTTAACCCTATGTAGAAGTAATGAAATCTGACGACATTTGGAGTCGAAGGTATGGCATCATTGTCTGAAATATGGGGAATTAATTTGGATATCCGTTGACATAAAAGAGAACAACTGACGAGAGTTACTAATGCAGGAGCATCCAGCTTGAGGTTCATTGACTGATGAATCATCTTAGCATCCAGCTCGAGGTTCATTGACTGATGAATCAACTTGCCTTGTAAACAAGTTCTAGATAGGGTTCGCTGATAAGTAGATAGAATTAGTTTTGATTGTAATAAGTGGCAATTTTGCCTTTGTTCTCCTTGATCCCTACGTGCATTACTTAAGGATTGATCTTTGTAGATAGGTTTTAATTTTGTTAGGTCCTCAGATCCAACTTAGTCGGATCTAACAGGTTTTTCTGAGTGTTATAAAATGATTTGAATGTAATAGAATGAAGAAAAAAAAGAGTGCATTAGAGTAGAGCGAGAGATGAGATAACAAAGAGTGTGCATAGAAGGAGTGAAGAAGTAAATTCTCTGTGTTTGAGTTTCTGATCTAATTGAATAAAGAATAGAGGATTACATTTCGTGTGTTTTGATGAATTCCATGTTGATATATAAATATGTAGAATTATGAATTCATCCTACGTCTGCTCCATATAAATTCTGTGTATAAATTATTAGTTTCTAAGTTGCAAAGAAATTGATCCTATTAGTGATCAATTTGGTGATCTACGAAGAAATATCTCAGAGGAGATCAAACGAAGGAGAAAGATCACGATGGAAATCGACGGTCACAATTGTTCCACATCTAGAAACAGATCAATGGCTAAGAATCAATGGTGCGGAAATTTTGAATTGCGGAATCGGGGAAATATGGAAATTGTGATCACGCATCCCGCATGCGAAATATACCATTGCGAACATAATTAGTTGTGGAAATAAAGATTTTGAATCTGCATCCTGTATACCGCAAGTTGCAAAAAGGAGAGTTGCAAAAGGAGATCTGCAGGGAACAGAATTCAAAGAAAGACGTTCCGCATCCTGCATTCCGCAAAGTTGTGAAAGGAAGATTTATGTCAAGAAATTCAACCTGTTAACAGAAGTCTTGGACAAATTTGGTCATTCAGGCCATCAGTTTTGGCATCAAAGCAGAACAAATATTCTGTGTAGTGATTCAAATGATCAGTTGAATTGTGAAGAAAGATGTCACCGAGAAGGGGACGCGCACATGGAATTCCTGTAGGACGTGGTAGAGGAAGACAACCTACAGAAACAGAAATGGAAAGAAACATGAGAAGAATGGAAGAAATGTTAGAATCTATGGAAAGAAAGAACCATTCAGATAATTCAGATGACAATGATGAAGAAGCTGAATCCAAATCCTATGAGGAAGAAGAAGAAGATCCTGAAGATGTTGATGAAAACCAGTGGCATACCAAGAATAAAAGTACCTATGTTTTCAGGTAACTTAAATGTTGAAGAACTTGTGGATTGGATTAATTCTCTGAGTAAATACTTTGATTTCGAAGAGATAGAAGACAAGAAGAAAGTAAGATATGCAGCTACCAGATTGAAGGGACATTCAGCTATATGGTGGGATGAGCTCCAGATCCATCGAGAAAGAAGAGGTAAGAAAAAAATTAACTCTTGGGATAAGATGTTGCATAAGATTAAAAGTCAATTTATGCCTAAGGAATATCATTTAAATATTCTTAGACAATTACAGAACCTTAGACAGAAGGATATGATAGTAAAAGAATATACATAAGAGTTTTTTAAACTGAATATTAGATCTGGACACACAGAGGGAGGTCTAGAAAGAGTAGCTAGGTATATCAATGGGTTGAGATATGATATACAGGACGAACTCAGTCTATTAAATTTGAAAACTATAGAAGATGCATATCAAGTATCTTTAAAGGTAGAAGAGAAATTGATAAGAAAGCAAAACTAGAAGAATAGAGGAAAGAACATGGTAAGAGGCAGAGGTGTTCCAAACAGAGGAGGTAGAAATTCTAAAGATGAACTTGAAAGTTCTAGCAGTAGCATTCAATCATTCCAAAGAGGAGGATTCAGAGGAGGTAGAGGAAGAGGTAGAAATAAAGAAGTAAGATGTTATACTTATGGAGAGGTTGGACATATGTCTTGGGATTTTCCAAGAAATACATCTACAAGTCAAAGAAATGTGAATGTTACAGAGGCTCAAGAAGAATTAAAAGAAGAAACAAAGGTGAATAATCCTCTAGAGGATGGAGAGGCTCTAATGTTGAAGAGAGTATTGGTGAATATAGAGAAAAAAGTACATGAACCAGTTCAAAGAAAAAGTCTACTTAGAACAAGGTGTAAGTCACAAGGTAAGTGTTGTAAAATGGTTATTGATAGTGGTAGTACTGATAATTTGGCTTCCACAGAGATGGTAGAGAAGATGGGATTGAATAGGATGAAGCATCCCACTCCTTATAAAGTGTCCTGGTTACAGAAAGGACATCAGTTCTTGGTGAATGAGCAGTGTAATGTGGAGTTCCAGATTGGTACTTACAAGGATGAAATATTGTGTGACATAATTCCTATGGATGTGTGCCATATACTCTTAGGGAGGCCATGGTAGTATGACAGGAAAGTTGTTCATTATGGGAGGAAGAATACTTATTCTCTAGAGAAATATGGGAAGAGACATACCTTGTCACCCTTGGTAGATGAATCAGTTCAAGGAAGTTCAGGATCAAGCATTCTGTTGATGTCTGGAAAACAACTGTTACAAGAAGTTCAGAAAGAAAAGGATCTACATTTTTCTCTTATCGGTAATCCAAAAAGAAAAGGATCTAACTTCTACAAATTGGGATGATTTTCCAGATGAAGTTAAAACTTTGCTTGATGAATACGCTAACATTATTGTGGATGAATTGCCAAATGAATTACCTCCTGTAAGAAGTATTAGTCATCACATTGACTTAATACCTGGTGCAATTTTACCTAACAAAGTAGCTTACAAATTAACCCCTTTAGAAAACGAAGAAATCAAATAGCAAGTACAGGAGATGTTGGAGAAGGGATTGGTGAAAGAGAGCTTGAGTCCTTGTGTCGTACCTACTGTACTAAGTCCAAAGAAATATGGGGGTGGATGGAGAATGTGTACTGATTCCAGGGAAATCAACAAGATCACTATCAGGTATAGATTTCCTTTACCCATAATTGATGATCTGATGGACTGTTTAAGTGGTTCAAAATATTTTTCCAAAATAGATTTGAAGAGTGGTTATCATCATATTCGAATAAGGGAAGGGGATGAATGGAAAACAACATTTAAAACAAATTATGGTCTATATGAGTGGTTAGTGATGCCATTTGTACTTACAAATGCACCCAGTACTTTTATGAGAATAATGAATGAGGTTCTGAAGGAATTTACTATAAAATCTATCAGTATATCTAGATGACATTCTGATTTTTAGTCATAATAGAGAAGAGCATTTAAGGCATCATAAGTTGGTGTTGAGGACTTTGCAGAAGGAGAAGTTGCTGATAAATTTGAAGAAGTGTAGCTTCCTAAAGAAAGAATTGGTCCACTTGGGGTTCGTGGTTTCAAAAGAAGGACTAAAAATGGATTCTGATAAACTGCAAGCAATTTTAAATTGGCTAGTTTCAAGGAATGCTTAAGAGGTAAGAAGTTTTCGTGGGCTTGCTAGTTTCTATAGGAAGTTCATTAAGAATTTTAGTCAGATTTGTGCACCTTTAATAGATACTTTTAAAGGAAGTAAACATCCTTTCAAATCGACCGAAGTAGCTGATAGAAATTTTAAATTGTTGAAGAAGAAAATAATTGAGACGCCAATTTTGGCTTTGCCCAGTTTTGATAGTGTTTCAAGTGGAGACAGATGCGAGTGGAACAACAGTGGGAGCAGTTTTAAGTCAAGAGCAAAGGCCAGTAGCATATTTCAATGAAAAGTTTAATGACGCTAAACAAAACTGCTCTTCGTATGATAAAAATTATATGTTGTTTTGCAAGCTCTTAAAAAGTGGAGACATTATTTAATGCTTAGGGAATTTGTTTTGTATTATGGCAATCATGCTTTGCAGTTCATCAACAGCCAGCCTAAATTAAATCAGAGGCATGCTAAATGGGTAGAAATTTATCAGAACTTTACCTTCGTTATCAAACATACAAGTGGCAAGTCTAATAAAGTTGTTGATGCTTTGAGCAGGATAAGTTTGGTAATGTGGGAAGTTAAGGTCAGTACTTTGGGATTTGAAAATTTTATTACTATCACAGGGGCTTCACTTGTTTACCAATATCCTATCACGTTAGTTCATATTGTGGTTTTTAAAATTATAAAAAATCAAACCAATATATTGCAAGTATTGGGGGGATGAGGGGTTTAAGGTGGGGGTGGGTAGGGTGGTTTATAAGGATTGAGGTATAAAAAGAGGTGGGGAGGAATTTTTAAGTATTGGGAGGGGATTTCAACAAAAAGAGTTTGGGTCAATATCTCTCAAAATTAAGGGTATTCTTTAATATCCCATGATCGCATGTGCTATGTGAGAGGTTCATTAAGTGAAGTCCCCGTGATTACTATGTATAAAGAGGATGTAGATTTCAGGGATATTTATGCTACATGTGAAAATACAGTTACCCATAACAGAAGCCAATGGTTAGATTATATGTTATAGGAAGGATTGTTGTTCAAAGATAGTAAGTTTTGTATTCCAAGATGTTCAATGAGAGAAAATTTAAATCAAGAAAAAACATAGTGGGGATCTCTCGGGACATTTTGGGCAAGACAAGACTTTTTCTCTAGTGAGTAATTTTTATTTTTGGCCAAAGATGCAGCATGATGTGAAGAAATTTGTTGAAGGATGTAGAATCTATCAAAATGCAAAAGGGAGAAGTCAGAACACAAGATTGTATCAACCATTACTTATTCCAGCTAGGCCTTGGGATTCAATAAGCATGGATTTTGTTTTAGGT
This sequence comes from Pseudotsuga menziesii, assembly GCA_001517045.1. Classification (NCBI taxonomy): domain Eukaryota; kingdom Viridiplantae; phylum Streptophyta; class Pinopsida; order Pinales; family Pinaceae; genus Pseudotsuga; species Pseudotsuga menziesii. The sequence continues at coordinate 109,390 of LPNX010807828.1, forward strand.
TTACCTAGAACTCAAAGAGGTAATCATTAAATTTATGTTGTAGTGGATAGATTTTCTAAAATGGCTCATTTTATTGCATGCAAAAAAGACTAATGATGCAACAAACATTGATATTCTATTCTTTTCAAAAATTGTAAAGTTGCATGGTTTTCCTTTGAGTATTGTGTCTGACAGAGATACAAAATTTGTTGGTCATTTTTGGAGAACTCTATGGAAGAAATTGGGGACTAATATCAGTTTTAGTTATGCTTATTACCCTCATACTGATGGACATATTGTAGTGGTAAATAGAAGCTTGGGATATATACTGAGAAGTCTGGTGTATGAACATCCAAAACAGTGGGACTTGGCTTTAGCTCAGGCTGAGTTGCATACAATGATTCACCCAATAGAAGTACAGGTATGAGTCCTTTTCAAATTGTCTATGGGATGCATCCAAGAGGTGTATATGAACTTAGAAATTTGGGAAAACAGGAAAAGAGAAGTGCAGAGGGTGAAGACTTTGCAGTTAGTATGCATGGGCTACAAGAAACCATCAAGAAGAGATTACAGGAAAGTGCAGAGAAGTATAAATAGAGAGAAGACCTAAAGAGGAGAGAAGTGAATTTTCAGATTGGAGATTTGGTAATGGCCTATCTTAAAAAGGAAAGGTTCCCTAAAGGAACTTATAATAAGTTGAAGCTTAAAAATATTGGACCTTGTAAAGTTTTAAGGAAGTTTTCTGCAAATGATTATGAAATTGAACTTCCTTCTGACCTTCAGATTTCACCAATTTTTAATGTTTTGAATTTGTATCCTTTTAGAGATGCAGGTATCCAACCAAATGGTGTAACTTCAAATAGAGATGATCCATCTATAGATTGGCAAGGACAAATTTCACAGAAAGAACAACCTCAGATTGAAGCCATCCTTGACAAAAGAATCTTAAGGAAGATCAGGAATAAAACTTTCTTTCAATACCTGGTCAAATGGAGAAATCATCCTACTGAAGATGAAACCTAGATGACAGAGCAAGAAATTTCCAAGTACAATGTATTGCCTGAAGTCTGACTAAAAAACTATTTTCTTCCCCCTGAGTATGATGCAGGAGCATCCAGCTCGAGGTTCATTGACTAATGAATCAACTTAGCATCCAACTCGAGGTTCATTGACTGATGAATCAGCTTTCCTTGTAATCAAGTTCTAGATAGGGTTCGTTGATAAGTATATAGAATTAGTTTTGATTGTAATAAGTGGCAATTTTTCCTTTATTCTCCTTGATCCCTGCATTGATTACTCAAGGATTAATCTTTGTCGATAGGTTTTACTTTTGTTAGGTCCTTAGATCCAACTTAGTTGGATCTGACAGGTTTTTCTGAGTGTTTTAAAATTATTTGAATGTAATAGAATGAAGAAAAAAAAGAGTGCAGCAGAGTAGAGTGAGAGATGAGATAACAAAGAGTGTGCACAAAAAGAGTGAAGAAGTAAATTCTCTGTGTTTGAGTTTCCGATCTAATTGAATAAAGAACATAGGATTACATTTCGTGTGTTTTGATGAATTCCATGTTGCCAATATAAATCTATAGAATTATGAATTCATCCTACATCTGCTCCATATAAATTCTGTGTATAAATTCTTAGTTTCTAAGTTGCAGAGAAATTGATCCTGTCAATGATCAATTTGGCGATCTACGAAGAAATATCTCGAAGGAGATCGAACGACGGAGAAATATCGCGACAAAAATCGAAGGTCACAATCAGTTCCGCATCTGGAAACAAATCAACGGTTGAGAATAAACCCATAAGAATCAAAAGTGCGGAAAGTTTGAGTTGTGGAATCAGGGAAATATGGAAATTGCAATCCCGCATCCCGAATGCGGAATAGTTCGTTGCGGACATAATTGGTTGCAGAAATAAAGATTGTGAAGCTGCATCCTGCATCCTACAAGTTGCGGAAAGGAGAGTTGCGAAAGGAGATCTGTGGGGAACAGAATTCAAAGAAAGACATTTTCGCATCCCACGTTCTGCAGAGTTGCGGAAGGAAGATTCCTATCAGGAAATTCAACCTGTTAACAGAAGTCTTAGACAGATTTGGTCATTCATGCCATCAATTACCGTAGTTGGTATCACATACTCGTCGGATACAGTGGGTTTGGCCATCGGATATCAGACAACTATCGATATTTTAAAAATAAATACTAGTTCATCGATCTAATTTTGTTAGAAGCAGGTATAAGTAGTAAATCATTATGGAAACAACTTACTCCTGTAAGAAGAGCTTAGTTTAGAATAGTTACTAGTGCGTGTTGTAACCATGCTTGATTCCAGTTTAAACATACATGGTTTCTCTTATTCATATTCATAGCTGCTAATGCTAGTGATCTACATAAGTGGTGTTTAACATAGGGTGTTCATTATGGATAATCACAACTAGTTTAAGCTCTATGATTTAGCTCATCATAACCAATGGGATTACAAGCTCAGTTATTCCAAATGAATTGTCATATTCTAATTACTGATATAAGTATGGTTTACATATAATTAGTATTCTAAAACCTTACTAATTAGGGAAACATCGGTCATAAAAGGTAATCATTCCAAGCATAACCATGTGAACTAAGAGCCTGTGTGTTTCTATATTATGTGCAGCTTAATCATTAATAGTATTGAAACTATAAGTATGGTTCGAGTCTAATTATTACAATAAAAAGTACTGGATAAACCATTGTAATTATATAGGTAAATCTAATACTTAGTAATATACCCATAGTCTTAGGATATGTAAATATTGTTATATTGTTTCTACATCAATGTCATTGCATAGGGTATAGTAGCACTAATTACTACATGTTATTAACTACGAGTAAATCTTGATCACCTAGTAATGGGAATCACACATATTAACTAAAGTTGATATCATAGTTGGAGTAAGTGGCGTGTACTTGTTTACATGTAACATAAGTGATATAGTTTCCATTTGTATTATTCAGCCAATAGGATTCCTTATATTCCCATAGGCCATACATGAATCTATGTACTATGTATTGATAGTTCTCAAATTAGGCAGATGGGATGAGCGATACTTATGGGATTACTACTCTATATGATGATTACCACACATGAGTAGAAGGGTTATATTAACTGTGTGAATATGGAACCATATGAACTAAAGAGAATCCACACACCTACTACGATAAGGGTGGTATTATATATAAGCAAGATCTATACTAGTTAGTTATGGAATCAGTATAAGGCACATATTGGGATTATTCAACATGTCACTGTAATCACTATGATTAGTATTACATATTTAATACAGGTAAAAAGTAAGCTATATCAAAACCCAATTAGATCAATCAATGGGATTCACACCTATCTCATATAGGATAACACGTAATAGAGCTTATGTGTCACATATTATGTAAACACAATAGCTTGTTATAACTAGTTTTGATTCTAAGATTTTATCAGATAATTGTAATACAGGTTTCTACATAATGTTTCTACTCTATTAGTTATGGAACAATGGCTTTTTATAACTACTTGTAATGGTTGATTAGTTATTAGTGTTACTTGTTGCATTAGGTATTTTATCTAAATAGTACTACTTAGCTTATAGAGTGAACACCATAAGGTAATTTATTCATGTTTCATTGAGTTGACATATGTTGAAGCATATAAAAAAACAATGTCATGTTAATAGAGACTGTTGCAATCCATACTTTCTTGAAAACCAACACCACAAGTAATGGATTACATCATACCAATTAACAACTCATAATTTCTTAGCCACTTCAATTGTAAAGTAAACAATTATCTTCAATAAGAAATCAGTATATCAAACATTGGGTAACATAACACCAAGATCAAATTTTTAAAAACTAGATGCAAGCAAATAATGAAAATAGCTGGAGAATGTGAATGTGTGTTTGGGTAACCAAGGATGTTGCTTGAAGTTTTAAATGACCAACCCATGGTCCATCTTCTTGCATACTTCATCAATATTCATCAAAAGGCACGTTATCTTCAACAAAAGGTTTAAATTATTCATGGTGGTTCTGCACAAAAAGCCAATAAATATATCCTTAAATATAAATTTCACATTGAATCCATTATCCATCTTATCCATCATCATATTTGTTAATTGGTTTAACATAAATAAATTTCAAAGTTAATTAGAGGTTTCATATAATTTATTAAACTTCTTCCATACCTCAATAGCATTGTTACAGCCTTAAATTTGAGGAAGAATGTGATCCACATGAGCAAAAGATAGAAGAAGAAAGGAGTTTTTCTTCTTGTCATCATTTTGGAGACCTTCAACAAAAATCACTAGTTATTATTCTTCAGAGTATGTGTTATAATTTAACAATTATAGATAATACCACTAATAGTATGAATTGTCCTAATATCCATAGTATTTTCAATGAAATTTTCCAAAGACAATTATTACAAAAAATTATGGACAACTAATACAATATGTCATACTTGTAGAGGCGCAAGGGATGTTGGTTTCAAAAGTTGTACAACATCATGTTGATCATTAATTTTTGTAAGTTGTATAGTGACCCAATCAAACAGGTCTCTATGACCATTTGTGCCAAGCTTGACACCCCCCAAGGATGAATCTATATATGGGACCTGCCACACACCATGTCAAATATATATTATATATGTTCACATGAATATACTCATGTCCATAAGACAATGTGTTACTTAAAATAGCATACCATTTTATCAAGTTGTATTGATGCTTCTTATGCTTACAGCTTAGGTAGTAGAAGTTTTGTATATCCTGCACAAAATACAAGTAATCATGGGAAATCAAGATAATAACAAGAATTGGAAAAGTTCAAAAACTAGTATCGTGTTTACAAGAAGTGGTGGAATCTTGAACTTACCCTTGCACTTTTGTTAAACCTAGAGATTTATAGTTGGAATCCTCTCCATATTCTCTATTTGGTTGGAAAGACCTCATGAAAGGTCCCTCGCAACTACATCATATTACAAATATTATTAAAATATTTTTAATAAATCTAACAGATGTAATAAATTTTGTTCATCCTAGTTCCATTATAAATAAGAAATGCAAATATTACATTCTAGAATTGTACATGTTGCAACAAGTATGGTAAGGTCTTCACTCAATGAATTATCCAGTAATGTAACTAGAAAATTATCAAAATTTAGATGACATGTGAGTGGGTTGTAGAAAGGCACCATCGTAGCCATTCATTGAGATCCTCTTTGTTTTGAGAATAATTTAATATTCTCTACTGAATAGGACCAACCACGTAAAGGTGGAAGCTCTTATTGCCCCTCCCCCCCTCACATCACCCTCAATTCTCCATATCCAATGCATGCACTTGAAAAAAAAAAGTATGTGCAAACATGCAGATTTCATCATAAAGAAACATTTACCATTTACTATAAAATCTAACTTTCATTAAACCATTCATTCATTCAGTAAGGAAAAAAATATGCATGACACGATATTATCGAAAATCATTTCACAATATTTATTCAGTCAATTCTTTCTATTTTTTTTTATCTTTACAAAATCAAGAAGAAACTCATCGTCTGGAACTTGGCATTCAGTTCTTGGTGGTTCAGCAACTTGTCATGGATTCTGCGGCAAGGGATCCGGATTTGCTGCAATAATTTGAAACTATTACATTGATATATTCTGGTATTATAATGACAAGTATTTCATTTTTTTTTAAATACGAAGGTGTTTTTTTACCTAATGTGGCCACATTATGTACTTCATATTCATGTACTCTAAGCTCAACCTGTACAGTGTGACCCTCTACATGCTCTCATGTTTAAAGATGGAAAACTACAATTAATGTTAACCATCTTCAATGCAATATTTAAAATTGACGTAGCATATGAATAAATTCATTACCAAGATTCGAAACATGATCTTCGATTGGTTAGTGTCCATTGACCTCGACATTGATTGGATTGTTGCTTTCCTACTCAAAACATGGCCAATATTTTATGGCATTTTTTTATAACGAATAGATTGCACAAGTAATAAATCTTCATTAAACTATATAGATTTTATATACATGTGCACAAGGTGGATCACCAAAAGATTGTGTCTTCCCAGATAAGATTTTTTGGCATTCAACAACAGCTTCAAAGTCATGCTGGAAGCCAAGCTTCAGGTCTTTCTCAGTGGGAACTTCATTGAATCGATCGACTTGCATATTTGCATAATGTCATGAATTTAACTTTTGCGGTGCAATAAAACGAAGCTATATGAGAGACCGATGTTGGTTATCGATTGTTTAATTATTAGCTAAGTAGTCGGTTGGTTGGTTAAGCTACTGTGTAGTTAAAGAAGAGAAGAGGAGATATGTGTTAGCTAAAGGAACAATCCAAGTTGTGTGTGGATCGACAGAGGAGTGAAGAAGAGAAGAAGTACCTAGACCCAAAACTAAAGAGCATAAGGCGAGAGAAGTCAGTATGAGTTGTAAAGAATACCTAGAGAATATTTTGCAAGCCGAGTGTGTAGACAAAAGGTGCTAACATATTTCTCATGCTATCAGCACAACCCAAAGAGCACACTAGGACTATCACTACTGGTGAGTCGACACCACATCATGGGATACAACCTCATAACATTCATAAGGAATACAATCATATGAGACTTCCATCATATTTGTATGGGACACATCCCATAAATCTCCCAACCATAAAGGTTGTTGGGCATTAACCCCATAACGAGTTAACATAGAACTCATATCGATAACCAAAGTCCACACAGAAAAGGGAGTCCATATGTAACAACTCAACCCAATACATTGGGGAATCCATATGTAACGACTTAACTAAGTCTGTTGAGGATTCCATATGCAATGATTCAACCTAGCACATAGGAGAGTCCATATGTAACAACTCAACTCAACCTAAGTCCACACATGGAAGGATTTTCACAAACAACTATCTGAAGTTCACACAAAACCATCTGGATTTCACACAGAACCATCTATAGTTCATGAAGAACCAATTGGATTTCATGGAGAACCAACAAGAGTTCACAAAGAACTCGGTTCACGAAGAACCAACTAGAGTTCACATAGAACTCAGTTCACACAAGACCAACTAGATTTCACAAAGAACTTGATTCATGAAGAACCAACTAGAGTTCACAAAGAACTCAGTTCAGTTCACGCAGAACCAACTGGAGTTCATAAAGAACTTGGCTCACGCATAACCAACTGAATTTCATAAATAACTCGGTTCACGAAGAACCAACTAGGTTCACTAAGAACTCGGTTCACAAATAACCAACTGGAGTTCACTAAAAACTTGGGTGTTCACACAGTCACCACACACAATTATTCACCAAGGAATCAAGAGTTCACACAAAATCAGTGTCACCATCCACAGGTGTCCACAAGTGTCCACACGCACAAGACCTAGGAGTTCACACAGAATCACCAACATTGTCCATAGATGTGTATACCAGACTCGAGAGTTCACACAGAATCACCATCACTATCCACAAATGTCCACCCAGAACTCAAAAGTTCACACAAAATCATCGTCGTAGTTCATAGGTGTCCACATAAAATTATCGCCCACAAATGTTCACCTAGGACTCAGGTGTTCACACAGAATCATCGTCATAGTTCACAGGTGTAGAATCACTATCCATAAGTGTTCACCTAGAACTCAGGTGTTCACATAGAATCATCGGCATTGTTCACAGGTGTTCACATGGAATCACTTGTCCACATATGTGCACCTAGAACGTAGGTGTTCACAAAGAAGCATCGTCCTTGTTCATATGTGTTCACATAGGACAAAGAGTTCACATAGAACTCATCCTTCCCTCTCAGCGAGGGATGTAATAATGGAACCAATATCCCACTCCATCATAGAGTTCCAAGGAGTAAAGTATGGTCCCGTCCCATATGATTCAAACACTAGTGTACACTCGTAGAATCTACACACATGGAAGCTAGTAGATGATCCAAGCATAACAAGGCATACATTTATGTCCTACCCTATATTATATAAGAAAAAATAATAACAAATCATATTGTTGAATTCATGTACCTAATAGAGAGTATCAAGATGTTAGTTTCCCCACTCCACCTGAGGGTGTCTAGGAATCCTCCCTCTATGCTGGAGCATTTTGCTCTCTCTACATCTAAGCATCATGCTCCCTCTGTAGTTGACCATCTTTCTCCCTCTCTAGAGATTCCATAGATACGTTGTAAGTATCCATCAGTCATCATGCATGATCTACTCAAGGTCTCAAATATTCTCTTCCTTAACTTAGGAATACTTCATCAGGTTTATTCCACGCCATCATAAGTGATGCAATAGGCTAGGATCCTCATTTTAAGGGATAATTCCCTCTGTCTCCTTATAAATCGACTAAATAACTCTCATCCTCTAGGATCCATCTGGCATGACTCTAATTGGAAAGTAACTACTTTCCATCATCATCGAAGAGATGAACTACTGTAGTAGAGAGACTGACATCCATTGAATCCTTTTGTTTCCAATCACCAATATCTACATGATATTATCTGAACATGTGGGCCGTGTATCCACATATATCTAGTTTTGTTTGGTCCTCATATGTTTGTTGTTACTCCTAAACAATCATGACTTCCACTTAACTATTTTGACCAGAAGTCATCCTTCTTTATAGGCTCAGAGTCATGTTCCTAGAAGCTTCCTCTAATATACCAGAAGTATATTACAACTACTAATTTATTATCTATTAATTTAGTTATTATTAATTTGTGTAAATTTCACAATTGGAAGGACACATTGTTTAATGGTGTCTCTTCATATGTATAAATCCGCACGAATTCAATCTAATAATCATCAATTCATTAATATATATATATAATCAATTATGATAATCATGTAAAAACGAACCCTTACAAGTGGAATTAAATCATTTTTCTCTGGCTCCTCCTCTCGATCCCCGTGCATTCACTCTCACTCTCACGTTCCATTCCCCACTCTTCCGCTCCACTCCACTTTATCTCCCAATTCCACCAATGCTCAACTTCACTCCATTTATCCATTTCCTCCATCCTTTGCGCTACTCCCCTTTTTCATCCTCCCGCTACACCTTCACGTCCACTTTCTCCTCTCCATTCCACCCATCATCCCCCTCTAGTGCTCCCGTAGCACTTCTTCCCACCCTTCCACCAAACCCCCCCCCCCCCCCCCCCCCCCCCCCCCCCCCCCCCCCCCCCCCCCCCCCCCCCCCCCGCCCCCCCCCCCCCCCCCCCCCCCCCTTCCCCCCCCCCCCCCCCGACCCCCCTCCCCCCCCCCCGGATAGCCCCTGCGCCTAGCTCACACCTTGTGCTTGCACTCCATTACACTCCACCTTCCACTTACGTCCATTCTCATCTTCACTCCAATCCTTGGTTCCTTACACCTTTCCACCTCATCGCCCTCATCACTCGCGCTCTTCCTGCTGCCATCTTCCCATCAATCTCTAGTCTCCCTGCCATCTTACCCAACTCCTTCCAACCTAGCTCCTACGCCCTCTTTCGCCGCTGCAACCTTACACCCACTCATCCACGCTCTCTTTTCCACCCATGTCACATCTCTCTCCACTCAGCCTCGTAACCTAGCCTCCACTCCGCTGCTCCCCAACCTCTACTCCCCTTTTCCCAATTTCTCTTTTCCCAATTTCTCAGTCCCCTCTCTCGCGCACAACACCCTTCACGCTGCTCTCTCGACCCTACCTCCACCCAACACCACAGACTGCTCCCCCCCTTGATTTCTCCCTGCTCACGCTCCCCAACACCAACCTGCATGTCCCATCTCTCCATACTCCCATACTCGCGCCCTCACGCTCTTCAAATCATCCCGACGGTCTCCCTCTCAGTTGCGCATCTCTGTATCATGCATGTGCTTCCCTTAGTGCTACCCTCCCCTACCTGCATCCCTTTGCATATTCCCTTCCCATCGACGTCCACTCCATTCCTCGCTCGTTGATCTTGCACACCCAATCACACACACTACACCCTGCATACACTCCTCTTACTCCCCAAATCATCGTCACTTCCCCCACGCTCCTCTCGCCTTCTCCTCTCATTGTGTTTGCACCACCTTCCCGCCTTCATGTTGCTCTCTGTCGCGTGATTCCCTCTTCTGCACGTGCCCCACCTCCTCTCATCATTGGCTATTTCTACGTCTTCACCAACCACACAAAAATCCTCACTTCCACTTTCGTTGCTCCTCTCCTCGATCCTCCCTCACGCCATGTTACCTCTCGCCTTCCTTGTCACCCCTCCAAGTTTTCCTTCTCCGACACCTCAAAACCCTATTTCCCTATTTTTTATATAAAAGCAAAAATTATATAATAATATACCTTTTATTATATTAATAATTGGTTTTATAATTTAAATTATAATATTATAATTATTATTATAATATTATAATTTAAATTGTAATATTATAATTATTATTATAATATTGTAATTATTATTATCATATTTTAATCCAAAAAAACTATATATTAAACCATATATACACTTTATAAGAACAAAAATAATAAAATTATTAATTCATTAATTGATAATTATTATTATTTATAAAAAAAATGAAGATTGTGTATAAGACAAAATTGTCTTCGATGTAGGTGTTTATGATTTTTTCAAACAAGATAAACCGACTCAAAAAAGTTAAAAATGACTTTAAATGGGAGATTAAAGAAATAAAACCTGCAGAGCTTGAAGCAAAAATATTGGATATCGACGTGGTGGAGCAAGTTCTCCATGAAGGCATAAAAGAATTAGTTGAAGAAATGAAAAGGTTGATAATACGATAACAAGAAGAAGAATCTAAGAAGCATGTGGAGAAGGAACAATCTGAGGCGCATGCATGCTTCTCCTCGAGCCAGTTGAAAGATGAAGAAGTAGTTACACCGTATGTATTTTCAAGCACGGGGGAGCAGGAAGAATCCTTAGTTGATATTGATAAAGGACAACTCAAAATCACTCATGCACCTATGCCAAAACAAAAAAAACACATACATTGATGCCTTACACTCCCCCTTATAGAAGGTTTAGGGAATCATACATAAAGAAAGATAAGAACCACCAATGGAAGTACAACACACAAAAAACAATGCCTAACTATAGCCACCGTCCAAAGTACAAGACCCAAAATAAGATGCAGAATCATGCACAAGCTCCATGAATTTGTTGTGGTTCCCTACCGAGTAGGGAAATAAGGCACATTAATACGCTAGCAGGAAAATCTATAACGTTGTCTAGTGAAACTCCAAAATAAGAACTTGTTACATAAGACGATAACAAAGACGATGAAACATAAGAGGTAGAAGAAAAGGATATGAAAGATCAAGATGATATTGGGAATCACAATGTCAATATCAATTGTAAAGAAAATGACGATGACGTAAATTGTAACAATGAAACACCAAATACCGATGAATATCAGGATAACGTAGAAGAACAAAACCTAGAAGATGATGCGGCAAATGATTAGGATAACGTAGAAGAACAAAACCCAGAACATGATATGACAAATTATCAGGATAAATTAGAAGAACGAAACCCAAAACATGATGTGACGAATTATTAGGATAATGTAGAAGAATGGAACCCAGAAGATGTTGCGAAAAAAGATCAAGATAATGTAGAAGAACGAAATTCAGAAGATGCTGCGACAAATGAAAAGAGATCAACATTCTACCAGGGGCCATAGCTAAAGATGTCCTAGAAATCTACATCAAATTAGAAGATAAAAATAACACCATCAGATTAGAATCTCAGAAGAATTCAGAAGATGTTGCGACAAATGAAAAGATGAACATTCTACCAGGGGCCATAGCTCAAGATGTCCCAGGAATATACATCAAATTAGAAGATCAAAAGAACACCATCAGATTAGAAGCTCAAAAAAATACCTCATATAGTTGTTTTTCATTTATCTATAGGATCATATGCATGAAAATATTTGAGTGGAAATGCGACCAATTATTTCAAGAACTTCTAAACCGTGGCACCGTTATTCACGGAAATAGTTCTAGTTGAAGCACGCTTACAGAAGATTCGTGGATGAATATTTTTCAGAGCATGATGACTTGTGATATACCAAAGTGTATTTCAACTTCTAATTTATTATCTATTAGTTTAGTTATTATTAATTTGTGTAAATGTCATCATTGGAAGGACACATGGTTTAATGGCGTCACTTCATATGTATAAAGCCTCACAAATTCAATGTAATAATCACCAATTAAATAATATATATATATATATATATATATATATATATATGTATGTATGTATGTATGTATGTATGTATGTATGTATGTATGTATGTATGTATGAACCCTTACACTTCTTGCTTTTAATCCATATGTTTTTTCTAAGTATCAATGTGATTACTTTTCCTTAATCATCCTTTTCTTGTAGGCCGTATCTTATGGTATTTTTCCCTACAAGTCAAATCTTGTCAGATTGTTAATGATATTGCATAATCAAATTTATTCAACGCAATGAAAATAGTTCATATAGGTACGTAGGAATCTTTGCCAATGCTTCAGTGCAACACACACATGGATACTATATGGATGCTAGCTATCTCCATTATAACATACCATTAAGATTTTGCACTACTCTAAGCATGTTAGAACGAGATGTCATCCTAGATGGGTTCATGGGACGTTGTGCAGCATTACGAGCCATTTAACAGTCATCTACAAATACTACATGAGCCTATTATATATCAATAAAAGAATTACATCACGGGCTCAACAACTTCTTGAATCTAGAAATATAGATCTGCATAAATCATATCCAAAAACAACCAGATGTAACCTACCAGAGCATGTAAAATCAAATACTTATATTTTATTGTTTTGTGGGTAGGCTCCCACTACCTCCTTTGAGAGTCCACATAGCTTCATTTTCTTGTTGGGATTCCATCACCATCTAGATCTTCATGTCATCGCCTCAACATAGGGAGTACTAGAAGAAGAAATATGTACAATCCTCATTCTTTGGATTCTTCTAAGAGGTGACTTCATTGACATCTACAGTTGAGGCTTCATGCTTCCTTTTCTTTGAATCAAGTCAATTTTGGAATAATGTACATATTTATCACAAGTGTAGCAACGGACGTGAAATATCCTTCTTCTTCTTTTGATATGAATTAGGATTTGATATCCCCCCTTAATTTTCTTGACATGAAACTTTCCTCCCTTACCTTTTCCTTTCTTGACATGAGATGTAAGGGCTTGAATTTCTTTATGATGTGTGCCATATATCCTTCCTCTTGCTGCAAGTCTTGTCTCTTCGTGCATGCAAACTACCTAGATACAATCAAACTTAGGAAACTTAGGTTTCCCAACAATACTCTGTATGAATGACTCCCAAGATGGAGGAAGACCATTAAGAGTGTTCATGGCAAGTTCTTTATTATTGAGTGGATCCTCAATGGTTCTTAGTTTTTTTTTCAACTCTGAGATCCTCATAAAGTAAGAGGAAATTGATTCAGATCTTGGCACCTTGAGATTTGATAGTTGATTCCTTTGGACAAGAGCATGATTGATATTTCTATCTTTGAATAGCTTCCTCAAGGCTGTAAAAATATTCTTGGAGGTCATCTTCTTAGATATCGAACTAACCAAATGGTCCTTCACTGAATCTACCAATATTCTTCTTATCATTGCATTATTATTTCTCCATTGAGCCTTCTCAGCTTCATATTCTAGTTCTGGAACATTCTCATTCATGAACTTCAAGAGATAAATTTTTTCTAACATAAGAAAAACCCTGGACTTCCATGAGCTGAAATTGGAAGTCTCGTCAAGCCTATCTTCAACCTTCATGCCAATCATATTGACTGCAAAACTAGACCAGAAACCCTAACACGAGTTGGGTCAAATTTGAAGTATGGCCAACACTGCATTTACTAAGACATATGCCAAACACAAAAACAAAATCGCCAGGATCGAACATCAGAACAACCAAAACCTCCCAAACATTGCTCAGCAGTCCGATGATGAGCCTGAGGAGGAGACATGTGAACTTGACACCAACGAACATCGACGTTTTCAAAATCAAAGAGGGATGAGCAGCTATCACACGCACCTCACCCAGCCGGAGCCAATCACCTATCAAATTTCCCAACCGATTGGTCACGCACAACTGGATATAAACTTTCACACGCAGCTAGATCAACCTACTGATGAAGGCACCCAGCCTATGCAACTGCGTGACCAGTTGAGGGATGATGACACCAAGCAGCAGCGTGCCCCACCTATTAACCGACGATTTCGTGACCAACCTGTTAACCAATGATTTTGTGACCAGCCAGGGGATGATAACACCGAGCAACGTTGTCTGAATGATACCAATCTCACCCAACGACCGCGTGACCAACTGAGGGATGAAGACAATGAGCAACATTTTCTGAATGATAAGTATCACACCCAGCAGCCAATCACTCATCTCGCCTAGCCAAAGGCTGACGCTCCACTGCATGATAACCACCGACCTCCACGACATGATAACCAGCTACCTCCTCATGATAGTGACCAGATAGAGCATCACCAAGAACAGGATAGCCAGACTCCGAATTGGGATCCGCATTCACATCACCACAATCACCAACAGCAAAAATCGATGAAACTAAGGAACCCACCTGCAAGCAAGCCTCAATCCAAAACCAGGTTGAGGGACCTCGATCGACTTGTGGTCAACATTTCTAACACGGAATTTAATTCATCTTCCCGAAAACTTCTTGAGAAAGGTCTCAATTTTGCGATTGCCCCCAAAAAGATTCAGGTTGAAGATATCATTTGCAGCATTGAAGAAAGCATTAAACATCTTCCTAAAAACGAAGCTAAGGAGGTGCATCAGAACTGTGCTCGTACCTTAAGGAGATCCAAACCACCCAAAACCAACATTGCCAATGAAGAATACAGAGGCCTCAAGGAACTCAGAAAGAATGATCAAATTTCATCTTGAAGGCGGATAAAGGAGGAGCTATGGTCATCCTCAATAAAGAAGACTATGTGGCAAAGATGAAAGCCCATTTGGATCTAAGTGGTTGCTATAAAAAACTTAATAAGAATCCTCTATGTTGCATTACAAAGGAAGTTGTTGAGACCATAAAGAGATCGTCCATAGATGATGAAATAAAGAAAAAACTCCTTACTTCTGATCCTTTGATTCCAAGGATATACGGACTTCCCAATATCCACAAACCGGGTGCTCCTCTTCTACCCATAGTTGATACCATTGGCTCCCCTACCTATAGGCTTGCCAAATTCCTTGCTAAAAAATTAAATCCTCTAGTAGGAATACAAGCTCCTTTATCAAAGACTCGTCATTCTTCATTGAGAAAATTAAAGACCGACATTTGGATGAGAATGAGCTACTCCTGAGCTTGGACGTTGTTTCCCTCTTCACAATGATTCCCATAGACGAGGCAATCAAAGTTATTGAGAACCTTACGGACCAAGAAACAACTAGGTTAGTAAGCTTATGTCTTAGATCCACATTTTTTAGCTTTCAAGGAGAGTTGTATGAACAAACTTGTGGGGTCGCCATGGGCTCTCCCCTCTCACCGATTATAGCCAACCTCTTTATGGAAAACTTCGAACATAATGCTCTATCCACGGCACATTCAAAACCTAAGTGGTGGTCGAGGTATGTAGATGACACTTTCATAATTTGGACACATGGTAGAGAGGAGCTAGTCAAATTTGTGGATCACCTTAACAAACAATCCGACTCCATTAAATTTACAATGGAGATGGAGGAGAATAATAGCCTTCCTTTTCTTGATACACTAATTATAAGAAAGCAAGACAGGTGCATCTCTCATAAGGTTCACAGAAAGAAAACCCACATAGAACAATATCTCCACACTCTTTCTCACCATCATCCACAACAAAAAGCAGGCATCATGAACACATTGATCACGATGGCCATGAGCATTTTGGATAAAGAGCACCTAGAAACTGAAAAAGAACACTTGCATGATGTTTTCCTTGGCAATGGGTATGACTCAGATCAAATCAAGAGAGCCTTTGCCAAAAATGGAAAACCTAAACACCTCAAAGAAAACAAGGTGGGGGAACACAAGGTTTTTCTTCCATACATTCAAGGTGTAACAGACAAAATTGCGAAACATTTGAAGAAGAAAAGTATCGAGTCTGTTTTTTCGCCCCTCAACAGCATCAGAAAGCTCCTAAAATCATTCAAAGACCCCATTGACCCCTCCTTAAAAAAGGGTGTTTACATGATTCTACGTGAATGCAGGAAGGCCTACATCGATGAAACAGGGAGATCCATTCGAACTAGGGTGAAAGAGCATTGTGCTAATATCCGGCTGAATAGAACGCAAAAATCTGCTCTGGACCAACACTCTCATGGCACTAAACACCCAATCAGGATGGAAGACATGAAGGTTCTTGCTCAGGTGGATAATTGGTCATTAAGAAGAGTTAGGGAAGCTATCAAAATCGTTACAAACCCCAATTGTCTAAATAGGGATGATGGCCTTACTATTAGCATATCGTGGCTTCCTAACCTTACCAAATTAAGTCAACAAACTCCTAACTAACTAACACCTAATTTTTAGGTTTTCCTAACCTCACCAATTTGAGCCAACAAACGTCTAATTAATTCCTAAACCTAAAAAGTTAATTAAAATAAAAATCAAACACTCATAAAAAAAAATTCTTATTATTAAAAAACTAGCAAACCAAGCTTAAAATAAATAAACCTAACAAACCAAGCATTAAATATTAACCTAAAAAACCTAACCTATAATAAACATAATACCTCAACATCATTATGATTTAAGACAATAAAATATTATAACAATTTTTTTTAATTTCAAAACATAATTTAAATATTATAACAAATTTAGTAAAATGTAAACATATTTAAACATATAAACATATTTAAACATATAAACCTATATTGAATTTATAAACAAACATATATATAAGATAGGAACATAAATTAATAACATAAAAAATTTTAATAATGTAAAGATTTTAATTAATTAAATATTTTAAATAAAACATAATTAGGTTTTATTAAAAAAAATGTTAAAACATAATTATTGAATTTATAAACATGTATATATAAGATATGAACATAATTTAATAACATATATTTTTTAATAATTAAAAAATTTTAAATAAAACATATTTAGGTTTTATAAAAAATTTAAAACATAATTAAAATGGCTTGATAAGATAAAAAAATTATGAAACACTTTGAAAATTAATTTATAAACCTTAATAACATTAAATTTAATAATAATAATGAAAATAATTTGTTATAATAAATAACTTTTAATAAAACTTGGTTAGGTTATTAAAATGAAAACCTTTTGAATATTAATTTAGCTTTTTATAACTTTAAGTTTTAATAAATTAATGAAAAACCTAAAAACCCTAGATGTTGGCTACTTTGACTATTCTGTATTTATAAGACATGTAGATCCGAAATTTTCTCAGGCATCAATTATGTCTTGAGGATGAGCCAAGGATGGCTCGAAACGTTGACAATGTACCTTCACCTACTACGGATTCTCTGCAAGATTCCATTAACAATTACTGTGGATTCTCAGCCAAAACCACCTAAATCCACAAATATATGCACCCTATTGAGGCGAGTTGGAGAAAGGTAAAATCGATCCAAACTGTGTACATAATAGCAGGATGTGAAAGCAGTAAATCTTGACACCGACATTATTAGGTCAAAAATTGAAAATTCACCAATCAAAATTTGTCCTCCATGGAAAGATGCACCCTAGGAGGGAAAGTTGCTCTATGCTCCTTTTGGGATGATCTAATGTAAAAAACACTCCAAAACTTCGATCCATAGTTTCTAGCAATGCCTTATTTTAGCAATGCTCTGATACCATGTTATATTTTGATAGTTGTAAACCAAGATCAATAAAAGAAAGACAAAGCATAGAAGAAAAAACAATGTGGATCTTGTTTAACCATGATGATAAGAGCAATCATCTCCCAACCATAGACAAAGTTGTTTGTCTCCCTAGAGCTCAAACCTTCCAATAGATATCGATGTATATCCAGATAGTAGTAGCACAAACCCCAAGAAATTAGAGAGAAACTTCACCAAAGTGGAGAACCCTAGAAAACACTTCTCCTAGCTGCAGTACCAAACCTCCTTCTCTTGGAGTGAACTTGCATGATGGCTTGATGTAAAAATCAATGGATGTGTGTTCTATATATACATTAATATGTTGGAAACCTAAAATTTAAATGGGGTTGACTTGTATAATTAACTTGGGTTGACTTGTGTTATCCAATAATAATAATAATAAAACTTTTATTATTATTATTTCTGGGTCGACTTCAATGAGGATGCCTCACATGGCTACTACAACAATAGATCTGCACTTTCTCTTATGACTAAAGTATTTTCCACATATGATCATGTTACCTATGCTCAAGCTAAAGATAAACATAAATGGAGAAAGAAATGGAAACTAAAGATGACTCTTTAACGAAAAACAAGGCATGAACTCTTCTTCTTCCCAAAAGAATTTAGTTGGATGTAAGTGGATATATAGAAACAAATCATTGTAGATGGACAGATTGAAAAACATAAAGCTTGGTTTGTAGCAAAAGGATTTTCTCAACAAGAAGAAATTGATTATATGGAAATTTTTGCTCCATTTGCTAAAATATGTAGAAATTCTGACCAGCAATAGATTAATTTCACTCACAACAAATTACAATTGATCATGCAAATTGTCAACAATGGAGACTGAAAATGGAGCTGTAACACAAAATTATATTAACTCAGTGTACAATAGCCAACCCTGTAATATCATAGGCTTCTGAATAAATAGAATACATGAAGAAATCGAATGCATGAGGAAGCATCCAAATCTAGCATAAAGCAGGCTTACGCAAAATAGGCAAATCCCCCATAGGTGTAAAACGTTGATCCCAAATCTGTCATGAGGCTCACGAATTGGCAAGGGCGCATGGGCAAGCTAATGAGGGGTGAAATGGCAGCTCATACATGCTTTTGCATGGAGGAAAGAGTGGAGGATGAAAGGGGAATAAAACAGGTTCACCTCACCTAGTCTTGCTTTCCTTATGTGCTTTAAAAACTGAAAAAGCAGTCAACAAAGCAGAAAAAGCAGAAGGGTGCCTAGGAGGCCAGGAATAAAGCAGATTTGATTCCTAAGGCTTTCCCAAGTGCTACATGATTCAAAGATAGCAAGTTTGACCTCTATGGATAGGCAATTAGCAACTTGAACATGGTGGGACTCATGAACTAGGCAAATAAGACAAAAATAAATGAATTAATGTCTAAGTGGGTAATACTATGGGTTGATTAGTCTAACACCCCCCCTTAAGCCTGACTTTATGAGTAATAAATCAAAATATAGGGCCTAGCAACAAGGCTTAGTCACCCTTTTACATACTGCAAGTCCATAT
>LPNX010807828.1:130873-150321 GCA_001517045.1 Pseudotsuga menziesii
CAAAATAAACACAATAGGAATTATTATTTCTCTTAATGCATCTTATTAATGGGAAATACAACAAATGGATGTCAAGAGTGTGTTTTTCAAGGTGATATTCATGAAGACATTTATATGCAACAACCACCTAGTTTTCTTACTGTTGAAACTTCAAGTTTGGTATGCAAATTGAACAAGTCTTTATATTGTCTGAAATAAGCACCTAGAGCTTGGTATGAAAATCTTGGTTCCTATTTATTGAAGAACGATTTTAATTGGTGTTTTTCTAATCAAAATTTGTACATGAAAAACTTTGATGATGATTTTCTCATAATTGTACTTTATGTGGATGATCTTATTATCACTAGCAACTAGCTTACATTTATATATGAAATAAAGAATAATTGAAAGCATAATTTGAAATAATCAACTTAGGCATGTTGCATTATTTTTTCTGTCTACAAATTTAGCATATGGTTAATTCTATATTGTTGTCACAGCATAAGTATGTGATAGATTTACTTGCACTGTTTCGTATGAGTGATTGTAAGAATTCACCTACACCATTTCAGCCCAGTGTAAAGTTAATTGTTGATTGTGACACTCCCCTTGTTGATGCCACATTGTATCGTCACCTTGTGGGGAGTTTGGTATATTTGACACATATCAAACCAGTTATCGCATTTGCATTCATCATGGTTTCAAGGTTTATACAAAATCCTCATGGAATTTAATGGAAAACAACAAAGAGTATTCTTAGATATTTACATGGGACATTGCATTATAGTGTGTTCTATTCTAGGAGGGATATATTTTCACTTCTTGGTTATACAGATTATGATTGGGAGAGGGGTGCTTCACATTAAAGTTCTAATGTAGGGTACATCTTTCATCTTGGTTCAAGTTTGATTCCGTTATCTAGTAAGAAGTTCATGACTCTTTCTCTTTCTTCTTATGAAGCAGAGTACAAGGAAACTAAGGAAGAAACTAAAGAAGCAGTGTGTATCTGGCATGTTCCGACAAATCTTAATCTAGTATAGATATCTCCTACCAAATTAAGATGTGACAATAAGAGTGCAATTCATCTTGCATACAATTTAGTGTATTACTCCAAGGCTAAACACATTGACTTAGATACTCATTACATTTGAGACCTTGTTGCAAATGGTGTTATTTGTTTGGAGTATTGTCCCATCGAAAAGAGAGTAGTTGATATCTTCACCAAATCCATGACATAAGAAAATTTCATGTATCTTCACATTTTGTTGGGAATTAGGGAAGTTGTCATTAAGGGGGGAAGCTAATGTAATGCCACCTTCCCCCATTTATCTCTTATTATCCCAATCATCATTAAGGGGGAGTGTTGGGATGTGTATTTTTAATATTACATGTGTAATAATGTCTAGTATGTTGTCATGAGATGTCTTATCTAGCATTAGAAGGAATAAATAACTTTAAACTTATGTAAAAATCAATTATTCCACATGCATCGTAGAGTAATTTGCTCCTATTACCATTCATTATATAAAGAGGGGGGGAATAATTTATCCCACAAGTATTTTGGGATTTTATTCTTCCATACATTTTGGTATATAATAGTGGTGAGTGAGAGCCTTTGGGCATATCTTGTGAATGCATTGTGATGTTATTGTAAAGTTGTAAAGCATATTTGGGGTGGATCTCTCAAGATCAATAAAAGACCAATCCTTATATGGATGTTTCCCTATTTGGGGTTTTACCACGTATATCTGGTGTATTGTTCTCTTGTTCTCTTGTCTCTTGTATTTACAGGATTATTTTTGCTTGAATAGATGGAAGGATATACTAATATATCTTTGTTATTGATTTACAAGTTAGTGTAAATGTATTGTTGTATATTTACGCATATTCTCAATATTCTAACAAGGATTACTTCCAGGTATGAGTTCAATTTGATGTTCATGATATGTAAATGGAGATATCCCCTTAGGAATTTCCTGGAGGAACTTGTGGTGAGTTTCCAAGGAACCTTTTAATTCCTACGGAATATTATTATCTCCATGTTCTCTTCAATAGAATAAAGTCTAACAATAGCTATACTATTACCATTTTTTAGGAGTTTTCCATTCTATGAAAGTTGCTGACATGAAATGGTGTAGATTTTAACCCTTTGAATTCATATTGAACTCCTTCTAATTCATATTTCATGAATAATTCATTATAGTTTGTAAAAATTGTACTGAATGTTCTTGGCCATTGAATCCCCATAACAACATAAACTCCTCCATTAGGAATTGGATACACTAGACTTGATAAGTTATATTCTCCCATAATAAGTTTAATGTTATCAAAATTTATTCCATAATCTTCTCCCATAAACAACCAAAACTTAAAAACTTGTCACGAGATACATAAAACAATTGATATGCTCTACTAACACTAGTACATAATGAGATATAAATGACCACGCAACCATAACATTTGGTCACCACAGTTTTTTCAAGGGATAAATGACCAATCTTGAGTGAGACAACTAAAAACAACCAAGATAAATGACCAATTTGATCACGGGATAAAATATATGACTAGATAACAAGTAACTAAACTAAAATTGACCACATATCAATAACATTAAGAATATGAATTGGCCATTTATTTGGTCTTTTTTACTTGTGTCACTCCGACAATGGAAAATTACAATTTTGACAATGAATTTGTACAAATTACTAAATTTTAACACTGCTAATGGATTCAGAGACCCCTTTAGGGTGTATTTGACTCCATTTGCACTGTTAAAATTTAGTAAATTGTAGACCCCCTCATGGATTCAGTGGGTTATTTTGATAGTCCAATTAGTGTCGTGTCCTAGTCCTTTGTTGATCAGTCGACCTTATCTTCTTTATTTACTTTGAATTAAAATCTTTCAGTCTTCAATACTTTATCATAAGAAACCTAGTCTTGTTTAGACACTTCTTTATGGGAAAATTGATCCATTATATGAACCCAATTCTTGTCTTCCACTGAATTATTTATCTCTAAGTTAGTCCTCTCGAAATAAGGGTTCCTCAAGCGAAGCCTCTAGTTTCCTTCTATGATTAGGAGAGACTGGTTTAGAAGATAGGATTGCAGCAGATTCAATTGATCAATTCCTTGCATATAGAGATGGGTGAAGCATAGGGTTAGTCATGTTCAATTGGTGCTAGTAACTTTCTTTTCTCCCTCAGGAGTGGGATTTCTTTGTCGGAGTTGGATGAGATGCAACACTTTTTCCACCTCTTATTTTGTTATTTGGAAACTTTCCTACTATCAATATCTTCTGACACATCCTCTTTTGTGTCCAACAACTCTGTTGTTGCATGGCACCGTTATCTTTTAATTTACTAATTGTTCTTGCACCATATTTCCCTTTCATCACGATCAAAACTCAAAACTTTGGTATTCGAAATGATAGGCCCCATATTCCAAGATTTACCCTTCCCTCTCCCAATAGCTCTACCAATGATCTTACCTTAATCAATACCTAAACTATCAATCTTTCTAATAATTTTACCTACACTTATGTTACTTAGGAATTCCCTTCCACCGTTGGGCTTTTCTATTTCCTTCCTTCAAACTTTGGGATTTACTAAATAGATATAGCTTCATTGTTTGCTTGTTGGGTAGACCAATGGTTTATAACTCCTCGTGTTGAATGGAGTAAAATCAACTAGATTTAAACCCTGAAAGGAGGCCACTGGGAACTCAATACACCTATGGTAAACACTTTTAATATTATCATTTTTGTAGCACCTCATTATTAGTTTATGTGTGTGAAATGCCAGCATGATAAACTTATGCTCCAATGATATAATAAGAAAAGATAGGGACAATCATTTCTCATTTTTTGATGAATAACATAACTAGATGGAATAAGTATTTACCCAAAACGTTATCTAGCCTAGAAGCATAATATGAAAATAATTATTTCATGCAATGATCTTTGGGACATCATGATACTTTAACACTAAATCCAAATCCAATTACAAATGACTACCAAAAGAAAAAAAATTGCATACTCACTACTTTTGCAGTTGAAGATGGCATTCTTACATTATTCCTAACTATATATGTAAGCAATTTATATTTATATAATTATTTAAGTTTTTTGTTTAAGTCACAATATTATGATACATTATATATCATATATACATTATAAAAAGAAAAACATATAAAACAAAATAATAAATAAATAAATTTTATAAAATACAACATAGTACATAGTCGGAATCAATCCATAGTCGAATTATGGAAAACCTTATGCGGTTAAATTAGTTGGGGAATGAAGTGCATTCAAGTGTTATTACCTATAACAAAAAATATTGAAACCCCAATATCAAGTCGATCGTTGTCACTTTGATCTCCATAGGTGTGTTCCTTGCCTTATTCACACCTCGTTCTTAGTTTATGTGTTCTGTTCATTCGAAGGGTTACATCGATGTTCGATTCATGCTCTCCAAATTGGCCCAAATTGATGCCCAGTTAGGGTTATTTAATCAGTTGTGATTTTTTTGTGGTTGTGGCCCTTGTCTAGTTGATGAACCACAAGTTGAGTTTATCTTGTTTCTTGGATATATACAGAACTAGATCCCATGCCAGCATACCAAGTTTAAGAATAACTTCCAGTAGAAAATACAGATTGAATTAGGGATTGAGTAGCAGTTCTTTTCCTAGATCGATACTGAGATCCACCATCTGCATTAGCATTTGAAATAATTGATTGATTTACAAATTATCTAATTTGATATTGATATTTTTGTCTTTGAGTCTCTTCCAGTATTGGTTAGTCTTTTCAAGTTCTCTAGGAAGTAGATAGAAGTTAAAGTATATGTATCTGGGTTGAGTATGTGCCTTTATTAGTTGCATGATTCCAGTCCTTGAATATGGATCACAAATATTTTATAGGCCAGGAAGGTAGGCTCATCTTGGAATTTCTCTTTCTTCAAGTACCCTAGTTTTGAGCAGTAAGCTAGTGCTTTTGTTGAATTCTTATTTATACTGAGAGGTGGGTGAATCAATATAAAAATCAGTATAAAGCACATATTACACAATCTTCACTTAATAAATTATACTTTAATATTATTTCTACCAAAATAGTAAAGGACACAATTGCACAAAAAATTGTAAAGTATATATATATACTTCAGACACCAATATGATTGCGACACCAATCCAACATGCAAGCACCCACTTGTTGATTACAGGCACCATCTTGTAAGGACTTTAATCTTCTATGCAAGCAACAACTTAATGGCTTCAGGAACTGACCTGGATGGATATCAATCCTTTTGTGCAAACTCCAACTTGTTGAAGTTAGGCACCAACCTAATTGAAGTCTGTTATCTCATCTTCTTATTTTTCACCACCGACTGAATGGAAGCATCGACCCCCTTTTTTTTGTCCTCCAGCACCAACTGGATGAAAGTACCAACTTCCTTTTATATGTTCTACAACACCAACTGGATGGAAGCACTAACTTCCTTTTATGTGTTCTCCTACACCAACTGGATGGAAGTACCAATTTCCTTTTATATGTTCTACAACATCCTTTCCTTTCCCATTCTTTCCACCCTGAAAATAATATATTATAACAGAACTATGATCTGTGTCTCCTCTTATTTGCATCTGCGTCCATTGAAAATTGTGTCTCAACTATCTGTGATCTATGATTGGGTCTACTGCAATATCAATACTTTATCACTTCTGTGATTTATGATCGTTTGATATATGTGTTATTCTCCACTCCGCTCTTTGTCACTTCTACAATCTGTGATCTATGCCTTTTACTTTAACACTTCAGTGATATCCGTTATTCAATGTGCATTTTCCTTGCAAATCCTGGTATATGGTATCCTTCTAATCTGCACACTATCAGTTCTTCTTCTTCATTGATTTTTCACAACCCGCTCTCCACTATGTAAACTTATTCTAGATCAATGATCCATCGATACTCCATAAGTAGAATTTTTCCAAGTCAAAATATCATATCTTCTCCATCTTCAACCTTACATCAATCCTTCCATCTCTTGCTTATTTATACTCTTTCTTTCTCAAGAGATGTGTCCACAAGTTGGGATTCCTTTCACTTGGCGGTATTCTATAAGTTCTTGAGCTACTGCTCTGATACTGATTTATTTGGTGAATGTTGGTGATTGGGTTTTGAACTTCGCTTGATTTTGTAATGAGAGATTTTTGGCAACTGTCATAAATTCTCTCTGGTTTTCATGGATTTTACATGATTTTCTCACTTTTTTTTTAAATAGGAACTTTTTGAATTTTCTGGATTTGGTTTGAATTCAATTAACCTTTCCCTTGACTAATTATTGAAGCATGTCTTAATCTACCATCATTATGATCATTACTTTAATGCTCATTTCTTGTTGCGCACAACTTTTCTTTATGTGACATATCATATTGTCAACGACTTATTCCAATATTTGGTTACAGGGAGATTGATCTCCCAAGTTTTTTAAATTAAGGAATAAGATGCATCACACTAAGACCATCATTCAAGCTTAACATTTCAGGAGGAAGAAGGCAGCCCTGATTTGCTTTGTAATCTGCCAGTTTATTCAAGTCACGAAGGATGTGATAGGAGGAGACAGAATCATAATCAATCAAAATGAAGTGCAGTCTTTGCATTGTCACATTCAACTGAGGTTATTGAACTTTGAAGTCGAATTTAGAAATTTGAATATAATTTCTGAGTCTCCAAAGATTTGAATGTTGTTATGTCCAACTGCCTTTGCAATTTGATAGGATTTTAGAAGTGCAAATAACTCTGCTTGATTTTTTGTAAGTTGTCCAACTCCCTAGTTGAAACTGGTTACAAGCCTTCCTTGTGGATAGAAAATTCGTCCTCATGCCCTAGCTTCCCTAGGATTTCCTTTTGATGCTCCATCGAAGAAGATTGAAACTTTTTTTTCCTTTTGCCACCAATCTAAAAATTTCTCTTCCATGGTTTTGACCTTCCAACTTGAATTAAAAATAGGCCTGCCCATACCCGAATGACTTTTGTCCACAAGCAGAGATCGAAGCCATTTATGCTCAGCTTCAAGTTTGATGGCATTAATTTGAACATTTCCAACTACTTCCAAAAGAAGAGCCTTAGCTTTTATTGCTATAATTTCTGGATTTATGACTTTGCTCTTAAAAATCGAATCATTTCTAGTTAACCAAATTTTCCACCATAAAAACTTCGGAATAGCTTGTCATATTTTTCTCCATTCATAACTAGTTGAAATAAGGTCAGGATACCTTGATTGCTAGATCTTAAACAAATTAATAGGTTCAAAATTTGAAGTAACTAAGAGACAAGGCAGCCTGTGCAATAAATGTATCCATATTTTCTGAGTAAAATCGCACCCAACAAAGAGATGAGCCACAGTTTCAGCAGCTTGAAGGAAAAAACGGCATGTGAAAGGTCCAAAGAAGCCACGTTTTGACAAGTTCTCACCAGTTAAAACTTTCTTGTGCACAAGAGTCCACGTAAAAAATTTGATTTTTGGTAAGTTGGGCGGTTTCCATACTAAATTCCAGAAAGTTGCGCTGTGAATGGAACCAACAGATTTTTGCACTAACAGAAAGCCACATGCAGCTAACTAGGATCCAGTGGGACCCCAAACCCACAGATCCTTACACGTTGAATGAATGGGAGCTTTTCTAGAAAGATTATTCAATAGCAAATTTTTTTGAAAGAGCAGAGAAGGATCAGCACAATCTTGAAGTTATGGGAGAACCCACGCATCCCAATTACCATGGATGTCCTAGGAAATGAAATTCGAGAGTCTTAGAAGGCCTTTATTCTTCAAATAGAGCTTGATCTCAGTAAGGGATAAATCAGAGTTGAGAGAGGCATTACCATTAATTTTATCATCCCACAGGAGCATTCTTTTGCCATTTCCAGGAATACGGTAGAGATGCTTGGTAAAGAAGTCAAGTCCTTTTCTGCAAATATTCCACGAAATAGAACCTTTGGGAGAGTTTGACATCTTAATATTTATAAGAGATCCTCCTTTAAGATATTTCTCCCAGAAAATTGGACAGACCGAATGTTTTTTATCTGAGAAGAGCTTCCAAAGTAATTTGCCTCCCATAGCTAAATTAATCAATTCTGGATCTCTGATTTGCAATCCACCTTCTAATATAGATCTTTTAACAAAATCCCATTTGACCAAATGCATTCGGTTCTGATTTCCTTTTCCCCCTCTCCAGAGGAAATCCCTGATCAATTTGGAAATATGATCCATAATCGATTTAGGGGCCAGGAGAAGAGAATATTGGTAAATAGAAAGAGCTGAGAGAGTTGACTTAATCAAATTAAGCTTCCCTGCCTTCATGAGCCAATGGCCTCCCCACGAGGGAATCTTTGCTTTTATCTTGCAAACAATTTCCAGCCAAAGAGAAGGGTTGTTTTTTCCCAAAGTTACAGGGAGTCTCAAATACTTAACCTTATCCCAACTAGCAAATCCTTCAAAGCCTAAAATCTGAGAGATGTTTGCAATAGTTGGTTGATCTACATTCCAGCCATACACAACGCTTTTATGTTTGCTAATAAGAGCACCTAAAATAATATAAAAATGGTGCATGATTTCTGCAAAAACTCTTGCCATTTTGAGAGAAGCCCCTCCCAAAAGCAAGGTGTCATCCGCAAAGAGAGCATGGTTGATAGCTTCAACACCACTAGCTAGGTGAATGCCCGAGATAATCCCTTCAATTTTTCCTGCAGTTAACTTTCTACTCAAAGCATCATCCATTAGAATGTACAGAAATGGAGAGAGAGGGCAGCCCTACCAAAGACCCCTGGAAGCTTGAAAGAAGTTTGTTGGTCTTCCATTAACCAGTGGCGCTATCCATGGCTTACCAATACAAGATTTTAGCAAATTTATGAAAGCAGGGAAAAAACCAAAATAACTAAGAACTAAGTAAAGAAAAGATAGCTTTACCCTGTCAAAGGCATTTGCCATATCGATTTTAATTAGCATGCCCTTCTCCTTTCTTTGGAAACTAGATTGCATGGCTTCCTGAACTTGGATCACATTGTCCAGAATATGCCTCCCTTTTACAAACCCTCCTTGAAGAGGTGAAATCAACTTCCCAAGCATGGTTTTGAGCCTGTTAGCTAAAATTTTAGAGAATATTTTATAAGAAGCATTACAAAGTAAAATTGTTCTGAAGCGATCAAAAGAAGAAGGATTAACTTCTTTAGGGATAAGTACAAGGAAAGTGGAGTTGGTGCATCCACCCACTTTGGCTTTTAACTGGAAAGCTTTGATTATCCGAAGTAAATCTTTCCTAATTATTGACCACCAAACTATGTAAAAATGAAAAAAGAAACCATTAGGGCCTTGGGCTTTATCCGGCCCCATAGACCAAATAAAATCTACGATCTCTTTCTCCGAAAAAGGCTTCATTAACTCATCATTTTCCTCATCCCTCACCAAACAAGGAATATTAGTCAAATCTTCAAAGGTTAAATCAAAATCCATGAATCCATCTTCTTTGTACAGGTTCTGGAAATGTACTTCAGCAGCCTATTTAATTTAAGAAATGCCTTTAATAGAAACACCAGACAAAGAGGTAATTTCTGAGATATGATTTTGAGAAAGTCTAGT
This sequence comes from Pseudotsuga menziesii, assembly GCA_001517045.1. NCBI lineage: Eukaryota > Viridiplantae > Streptophyta > Pinopsida > Pinales > Pinaceae > Pseudotsuga > Pseudotsuga menziesii. The sequence goes on from LPNX010807828.1 coordinate 140,482, forward strand.
TCTATACTATTTGTGAAAAAAGGATGTATTTCGATATTCTGCTATAATCCAAGTGCTACATGACTTCAATCTCCAATATTCTTCTTCTTGTCTGAATGCACAAAAGGAATTAAACTCGGCTTCTTGCTCTTTTTCCAACATAGAAGAGGTAATTTCTGATTCTTCCATTTCCAATTGGATTTCCTCCAGTTTTTCGAGCGCCTCTTTTCTTTCACTGATTGAATTGATCTGAGAGAGTTTGATTTGTTCCTTTAACACAACTTTAGAGTTTTTGAGTTTCCTCTCCCACACAAAGTTCGACGATCCAAAGACTAGAAGATTCCATGCCTTGGAAATAATGTTCATAAACACGTCTCTGCCAATCCACAAAGGGCTAAACTGAAAGAGAATGGGATCGATATCCTCTTCCTCTTCTAGCTGCAACAAAATCAAATTATGGTCTGAGGTAAGCTTTGGCAAAATGCTAGAGGAGATAATAATCTTTTTTTCCATCGGTAGAGAACTCTAAACTAGAAAATGGTCCAGCCTGGTAGAGATATTAGCTGCACCAATTCTATTATTCGTCCATGTAAATCTTCCTTTTTTAGGTTTAAAATCAATCAAATCCCAAATTTTAATCAAATTCTCCACCGTTTTGAGCATGGGATCTCTCCCACATATTATGCCTTTCTTTTCTTTAGAATCCAGTGTGATATTTAAATTACCAGCAATCATAATATTTGTAAGGGAATTTGCAGCAATAAAATCATTCACAGAATTCCAACATTCTTGTTTCTCCTGGAAGTTAACAAGTACATAGAGATTGAACAGAGCAAAAGAAATCATACTTGGAAGATGTCGGAGTTCGGAAAAAATCCAATGCTGCGTTATATGAGAGTTTGACAGAGATAAAATGTTCTCTGTCCACAAGGTAGCAATTCCACCCGCAGAACCACGAGCACTCACAGCCAACCCAACATTTTTATTCCAGCTCTTTTTACTTAAGGACAGGAGGGTGTCCTTGTCTATTTTTGTCTCTTGGAGCAGAAGAACATCTGGAGAATCCATTCTTATGAGATATTTTACAACTTCCAATTTCGATGAATTTCCAAGCCCTCTGTAGTTCCAAGAGACAATGTTCATTATTTAAGATTAGTAGAATGAAGGAGGCCTCCGTTTGAAGGTTTAGCCCTAGTGTTCCTGGCAATTAACATCTCGATTATAGCTTCGATTCCTTGCATATTCAAGTGTTCAGCTTCTTCCTCCCGAATATTCTTAAGAGATTTGCGCCCTTTTTTTGAGGACCTCTCAATTGAATCTTCTTCAGATGAGCCATATTTTTCAATGGTTTCCTTTTTTCTTCCATTTCTGCATATGTTGGAGAGTATCCCTTAGCAAGGTAGCGAAGATTTGTTTTAGCTAATGCTCTATTTTCTTCTCGAGACTGATCATAATCTTGGGGAACTTCTCCCTCTTCAATAACTGAAGGTAGTTCTTCAGGGATTGCTAAGAACATCAAAATTATTTTGGGATGTTACTTCCTTCATAGTTGTTCCAGTTACTGAAGGTTGTTCTTCAAGGATGCTCAGAACTTCAAATTTTTTTTATTTATTACTCCCTTCATAGTTGTTCCAATTTCATGTTGTTTTGGTCCGGTGGGATTACTACCTGGCCCCATTTTTGCTATGTTTTCCTTTGAATTATTTCCTTGCTTTAATGAACTTGTTTTTTGGACTTGTGTCCATTATTCTCCCTTTTCTTTGATGGCTTCTTCATCAACTTTCTTCTTGCATGATCTGGAAAAATTCCCGTAGCCATGACAATGTCGGCACTTAAACGACAATTGCTCATAATCAAGATCCTACACATGTGACCAATATGCTACTGTCAAATTAATAGCTTCAGGAAGCCCTACCTCTAGGTCCACTTCAACACATATTCGAGCACAAGTATATTGTCCTCTTCTTTCATCCCTGTCAATATACTTCCCCAAAGTGTTTCCTATAGCTTCAAGAGACTCTGAATTCCAACCATGGAGAGGAAGATGTGGCAATCTAACCCAAACAGGAACAGCAAAAGGGACATATTGATTTAGATCAAAATCCAGAGTCCACTTATTCAGGTAAAGCCCTTGAGGACCCATGAAATATGGCTCGTTCCTAAAAATTAAATCTCTATCTTCTGAGTTTTCAAAAAGAAAAACATAATATCCTTTACCTATCAGGTTGCTTCGAATGCCTTTTGAGATGATAGGTTTCTAGTTTCTTTAAACCCGCCTTTCGATTGCCTTGGGAGATGGCCAAAGATTAGTAAATTGGCAAATCAGACCCCGATCTGCAATATTCAAATTTGTTCGGAATGTTTGTTCCACAGGTAGATCCATCGAGGGAATATTGTCTAGTTTCTTGACAAAATACTGTTGATTCTGAGAGGGATTCATGTTGTTGCTAGTTGCTTCCAGTATTCTGAAAGCTGTGAGTTCAGAGGGAGGGGAGGAACCCCCTCCATTAGCCATGACTCTCAGAGCACTTATACTACAGATAAATCAGGGACAAAAACTCCCAAATCCAAAATCAAAGAATAAAGAATAGCACCCTAGATAACAAAACACCACCGAATCAACGAGGGAAAACTCCACCTAGAGCAGCACCCGAACAACAGAGAGCCATATGCACACCATCATCGAATGCACATCGATCCCAACAATGAGAGCTGAGATCTTCACAAGGGTATGAATCTCCTTGGATGTCTTCACAAAGACCAAAATTAGCGCAGAGCACTCCAACACCCACAAGAAACAACCCCTAGCAAACTAGAATGGAGATCACGTGCAATCCATGCACTCTAGCAATGGAGAGCCAGAACTCTTCCTCTAGCAACCGATCCACTTGCAAACCGTGAGAACCAGAGGTTCAGCACTGACAAGAAAATTTAAAAATGTTCTTGGAGTGAAATTTTTTCCTCACCCTATTCTATTCACATATTATTCTAATGCATAGCACCTGATTTGATTTTTAGTTGTTTCTGTGAAGGGAATCATATTATTGCACTTTTTTGTTAACTTCCTTCTCCACATCTTTCTGCATTTTTCTTTTTATTTTTTTTTAGAAGTACACTTTCTTACATGTAGGGTCTATTAAGATTCTATCTCCAGTATTTTTTGTTTTTTCTTCCAGCACTTATTGGGATTCTTTATATTTTCATAGTTTTGAGCTTTATGGACAAATTTATTACAAGAAAAACAAAGACCAAGAAAGGTTTTGTACTTGAGTAATTCCAGTTTCCTTGGTAGCACAGTATTGTCGTGTTTCATCTGTTGGATTCCCTTTTGATTATTCTGTTTGGTTGCTTATTTTTATTCCTTTAGGAGCAATGGTTCTTCCTTTTATGTATCCTAGACCAGATTTATCAAACAATGGCCTTTGTTTGCAAAGAATTTTTTCCAAGACTTCTATGATTTTACCAAACTTTTCGTTTGTTCTCAATTGTGTTTGATCCTTTTTAATTTTTTTTTATCCTTTTCAAATGATTGAGCCTTCTATTCATTAATCATTTTTGCATCCCTGGTGATTCCTTCTTTCAAAGAAAAGGTCTCAATTTATTTTATTTGCAGTTGCCATGTCATATTTTTATTTCCTTCTTCCCATTGATTTTTAAATCGTTGGTTTCTATCTTTTCTTTCTAAAGTTGAATATGTGGTTCATTGATTACTTTTCCAGCATCACCAAATTGTCCTTCTATGAGCTAATATTCCTTTCTTCCTTTTTATGTTTGGCACAATTCCTTATTTTCTCCAGTTGTTTCTTCATAAGCGTAATTCTTTCGATAACTGTTGATTTTCTACAGTTGATTTCCATCTTTTCTTCTAATGAGCGAATTCTAAGCTCTTTGTCTCAGTGTTGATGTATTTGTAACTTCAAAATGTATTCATTTGTATATCTTATGTATTGTACCCCGATGTTCCTATCGGGAATTATCTGTAATGTAAACAAGTCATGTAAAGTCATTGAGGTTAACCCTCCATTGTAAGATGGGGCAATAGTCCCCACAATTGGGTTAAGGTTAACCCTCCTTGTTGATCAGGGGGGCAAATTCCCTGTAGTTGAGGGGCACTAGGGTTATTAGACTCTCCTAGAGATGTCGGCCCTGGTAAGTAATTGTTAAGTGAGGCTAACTTGTTGGAGTGGACATTAAGTGAACGAAAGAATATAAATAGAGAGTGAGCCTCTCTATTTATCACACACGCTCACTCACTGGGGCGCATGAGTGAGAGAGGAGAAGCTCTCTCAAGTGAGAGAGAGAGAACAGTTGTTGGAGATCATATTTTTTGTCTTTGGGTTTTACTACTGCCATTCGTGCTCATTCTATCTCCGAGGAAGTTGCGGGGTTTTCTCCTTTATGGTTTCCCCGAGGAAAATTATTTATGTCTCTTGTCTCTTGTGATTTTTGTTGTGCATGTTATTCTCTCAAATAAGATCCTAGATCATATTGCTTAAATGATAAAAATATAACATGGTTTCAGAGCTAACCTGAGAAGAAGAAACTGTGCAGCTATAGAAGCTAGGGATTATTACTTTTTGGGTCTCTCTCCATAATCTATCAACAAAAGGATGCTAGGATAAATCTCCATTGAAGGGCGCATCGTTCTGTCGAAGCAGAATTTGATTCCGGGCATTTTCAGTTTTTGCTGCGAGAAGTTAGGGCTTTTTACCAAAGAGGAATTTTTGAGTCAGCTCGGCATAGGATTACTCTCCTCATCAAAATCAAAATTTAGATACCAAGGTTGAGATTTTTGGTGGGTAAAACTTCAGGAAATTCAAACCCTAACTTGACCACGGGCTTGAAAAACCCTAAAATACTAAAATAGGTAGTTTCTGTAGATTAGCTATATCTCAAGATTGGAGAAGGCTCAAGAGTAGAAACTTTCACAATCTGAATATAAAATCCTGATGTACACTAAGCAAAAGTTTTAGCCTCATATTCACTATATTCTGGGAGATATGATCTCTCCAATTCAAGATTCCGGCCTGTTCCAGGATTCATCCCTAAATAGGAAACCTAGGGATAATTGCAATATCTCGGGCTACAAAGATCCAAATTAAATTTCACAAGATGTTCCAGATAGGGAACGGACTATAATTTCTGTGGTAAAAGTTTCAGACCCTGAAGGTGAAACAGTGACATGTGGAAGTCCGTACAACTTCGATATGTTGAACAATCCTGAAACAAGTCACCTTGGGAAAACTCTCATAAGTCCCAATTGGTGAAATAAATTCTGGTAAAACCTATGGTGTTGGAAAGAGGACAAACGCGGTTATCTCAGTACAAAATTTCAAACATAGAGGAGCATTAATTGCGAGGATACCATAGGAACAGTATCAGGCATTTCTGCATAAGAAATTGGAAAACAAGGGCTTCCTGTTCCGATAGCTTCCCTCCATTGTTTTAAGAAAAGGAGTACATTGGACAGCTCACCTTAAAGAGGTGTATCTTTCTATCCAATCAGATTTGAATGATTCCTTGAAAATTAGGGTTTCTATGACAAACCCTATATCAGCCAGCTCTGGAACCAGGACGGACACCTCAAATCGGTAAGATCTAATCTTTTATTATTTACAATTGAGGTTCTTATTTCAAAATGACTAATCACACCAGCTTGATGACAAGCTTGGTGAGGCTGACAACTTCCAAGCATGGAAGTATAGGATCTCACTAGTTCTTGAAAGAAATGAATTGGACACCTACATAAGTAGAGAGGTTCTAGTTCCAGAGGGAGATGAGGCTAAAGCCTTACACAAGCAGAACTTGGTCAAGGCCAAGAAGATCATTATTGATTCAATCAAGGATCACCTTATACCACAAGTGTCTTCCCTAAAGTCACCTAAAGAGATGTTTGATTCCTTGACCAAGCTATTTGAAGGGAAGAACATAAATCGAAAGATGACTTTGAGAAACCAGTTGAAGAATGTGAAGATCCAGAATGCAGAGACCATATAGTTATACTTTACAAGGGTCTCTCAAATCAAAGAACAACTTGAAGCAGTAGAAGAAGAAGTGGAGAATGCAGAAGTTGTGATAACTACCTTGAATGGCCTCCCAGGATCATGGGATTCATTCATTCAAGGAATGTGTGCCAGAAGAAAGTGATTACTTTCAACAGACTCTGGGAAGAGTGCACACAAGAAGAAGCTCGGCTCATAATAAGAGAAAGAGATGATGGGAGCAACTGAATATCAATCTCTCACGATCCAAAGAAGATCTCTCAAGTGATGAGGAATATGAAGAACTCAATTCTTGAAGACTCTCTTATCCATCTTAGAATTTAGATAAGAAATGATGATGCCATGATGAAGCAGAAGGCTCAAGAAGGAGTCTATCCACGAAACAAATAAAGATAAGTATTCAATTGTCATTTCATGAAATTATGCATTTGTTTATATTCAGTTGATGTATAATGCATGATAGAATGTTTGCATTAATGACAGTATACTACTAATATGCATGTGATGGGTAAGTAGCTCATGGTGCTATACAACTCTCCATTGCTACTTATCTAGAATGAAACCTCTTTGCTGACATATTGGATTAGTGCACAATCTCAATGTGTCTTGGTAGAGATGGAAGGAATCTAGAAATGTTTCCATGAGATATGGATGAATGTTGTATTGGCTAAAATAGTTGCATGATCATATATTTATGCATAAGAATTTTCCATTATGAATATGACTTATGAAATGTTTCTAACCATACAACTAATGCATTTGACTAGTAGGAAAGATCGCGTACAATCACCTACAAGAAAAGAAGGATGAGACTTGTTTCGAAGAACAAGTGACGACAATTCCAAGAAATAATCCAAAATGAAGAATAATATGACGATACTTTCAAAGAAGAGATCTCAGACACTGTTGCAGTTATGTAACACTATTGAGTGACATCATTGATGAAGAACCTTCCAACTATGAAGAAGAAGCCAAGAAGAAAGGGAAGGAGAGTACCAGTTCAAGAATAATGATGTCTAGGATGTGGCATCGAGACCTGAAGGGAAGTCCATAATATCTTCCATATGGATCTACAAGATCCAGCATGTAGTAGATGACAACATCGTGGGATACAAGTTAGAATTTGTAGCACGAGGATTCTCACAGAAAGAAGGCATAGACTACGAAGAGACATTTGCAGCCAGTGGGAGTTGAGGCACATGACAGGCAGACTCATGTGTGCAAATTAAAGAAGACCTTGTACAAGCTCAGAAGACACCCATGGGATAAAACCTATATGAGGAGCTTGAAGATCACCTAGAGTGATGAAGATCTTAACCTTTGCTACAAGGTTGAATATGAAAGCCTATAGAGGATGAGAAGCTCACAGATGGGTGCAAGAAGAAATTTTGAAAAGGTTCAAGATAGAGGATCTTGGTATCCAGTGACCCTAGATGGATACATAGAATATTATTAGCAGAGGAAGCTACTTGTCACTTCAGTACAGAATGTTTCAGTGCATAGAGTACGAAATACAGAGGGAGTATGATGCTCCGCTTCAGAGGGAGTGACTATAGAAGATCCTAAGGTTCGACATGGTATGACAGGATGGACAACTTACTAATGGCTCTAGGATTTACTGAGATTAAAGCAGATTCCAACCTTTACTTCAAGGTTGAAGCACGGGGTCTTCACTTAGTGAAACCATGCCATAGCACGTTCGTTCGTGGCATATGAAACAATACCCCTATTTTCAAAAAATATTGGAAAATACCTCCCAAAATCATTTTTTTAACCCCCTCCCAATATGCCTTGCTGATTTTAAAAAACCCCTATTTTCCCTATATATTGCATGTATCCATTTTTTATTTACATTTTTTATACCCCTTTATATTTCTACCTAAGGAAAAAAAAAAACTAAACACAAGAAAGGGCGACACTTGATAGGCGCCCTTAGGCAAATCACTTTATTAGGAATTAAAATGTATCACATGATGTCAAAAAAAATAAGAGAGGGTTTATTTGTACCAATCTCAAACAGTAGTGTGTTTTCCCCAAGAAGGGTTCAAAAATGAAACTTACACCATTTATAACTGCTTCTTTCCATCACGAACTTTTTATCCAAGCACCATTTTGGTATCTAGGAGATTGTACAACTTCAGAAACAAAATTGATTTGGAATCTTCAATGCATACTGTTAATCTTTTTAGATTAAAAACAATATGAATTTAACAAGAGGAATGGACGAGTCGAGCTGGTATCCATTTATCCAATGAACTTGTGATCATTTAAAGCATAAATTCATGATGTCAAAATAGGCCACCTTTCAGTTGAAGATTGTATTTCCAGTTCAGATGTCTACCTCGTCACCAAGTTCCTAGCTAAGTTTTACTCAAACAAATTCTTTATCATCTACGGGGAAAAGAAAAAAAAATCGAGGGTTGTGACAAACAAGCAAGTTGGTCACAAGACATAAACAAAAAGATGGAGAAGCAAAGTCAGCTAAAAAATATGAGCCAAATAACTGAACACCAATAACATTATGAGCAATTTCAAATTTAGTCTTCAAACTGAAAAATTTTCTTCAACATAGATTCAAGGAAAATTATGGAGGTGTGACTCTAACAAAGCAACCAACCAAACTACATAAAAATATCTCCAACAACGTATTTTCAAAAGCACTATGATACATAACCCAATCTAGTGTACAAAAATTATCTTGTAGACTTGGCATTAAAACTTTTGTGGTTGGACTAGAGTCATAATCGTCTTCACCAGCTTCATTTTTAGTTTGTAACTGAACCTGACAACCAATATGGTTTGACCATATGGAAAGGGTTCACCTTGTGAAGCCCAATGGGTTATCTCAATCAGTTCAAATAGGTTGTTTCAAGGTGGAGTTCACTGTAAGGTCTCAAATTCTAGTCTGGCTGAGGTTCAAGTCCTGTTAAGTCTGACTGGGTTACCAACCACCATTGCAGCTAGTTGTTGAGCTGCCCTCCATCAAGATATTCCAGGGAAGAGGGGGAGAATCCTGTGAGGCTTTTCTTGGAAAGAAAAGGAGTTTATCTTGTGATATGGTTAATCGTATCCAAAACCAAAGTTTGATTAAGCCCAATGTGTATGAGTGGATCAAACAAAATTAAATCTTACAACCTTGTTTCATTCATGACAGTCGGATGGATCTAAATACCCAAGACAATGCTAAGTTTTATCTTTTCTACACCAATAGCATTAATAATTGAAAAGGAAACCCAAACCCATGAATGTACATAAGTTTTCAAGTGTATCAAGTTCAGTGAAAAGAGTTTTTTGCATCAAATAAATTGGTTTTCTATTCAAGAGTTAGGATTGTTGAATAAACAAGCAACGAACATTGTTTCCAAACTAAAAGATTCATGGCAAAAAGGGAAAATGGCTTGCAATAGGATATAATTATATTAGAATGCAGATATCTGTAGGTGTACATATTGCTTATGTGATTATTGGATTTTACTGCGTAAGAGATTTTAAACCCAACGATTCAGATGAACTCTTCACTCATAATCAAGGAAACCAATCAGTTGGGAAGCAATGCTGCAAATGAGGAGTGCACCTATTTATTAATATAAGGTAGGAGGGAAAGTCATATGCTATGTGTAAGGTAGGACAGAAATTCACGGGCTATATAATATATATAAGGTAGAAGGGAAAGGAGAGGAGGACAGTATGCACCTATTTATTAATATAAGGTAGGAGGGAAAGTCATATGCTATGTGTAAGGTAGGATAGAAAGTCACATGCTATATAATATATATAAGGTAGAAGGGAAAGGAGAGGAGGACAGTATCCTCCTCTCCTTTCCCTTCTACCTTGTATATAGCCTGACTTTCCCTCCTAC
>LPNX010807828.1:150587-250723 GCA_001517045.1 Pseudotsuga menziesii
ACTATAATAAGTATTAAGCACTCCTTTAAAAGGAGCTAAGTGAGCATTTACCTGTTACTTAAGAACGACTTTCGAGATTTCTTAAGTAACATCTTAAAAAAAGGGGAAAATATTACCTTGATATACATATCGATGGAAGAACCACTGGATTTATTCACTACTGGCAGGTGCAGTTTTGCTATGATAGAAAAAAGATAGATCATCAGCATATTTTTTAACAAAGAATGACTAGATATATGAACCTACTAAGATTGCATAAATTACCAGAAAAAAAAAAACACAAATCTTATTAACATTTTCAACTGTGTTTCTGACACCTTGTAACCAAGGTTTACAAGGTTTTATCTGATCATTTTGATTACAAATAACAATCATGGTACTAAAAAGATTTGGAGGCACCCTCTAAAAACAGCAGGACTCAAAAAAATGTTGGATCACAGATATGGTTAAACAAAGAAAACAATATGCATACGATAGGCTCCAACAGAATTGGTCACACAGAAATACGTGAACATGTATGAAGCATAAGAAGAAAGTAATATTTGGTCACACAGAAATAAGTGAACATATATGAGCATAAAAGTAGAAGAAAGTAAGAATTAAGCTGGTAGTTGGACAAGAGAAGTAGAAACATGTTTTCACTAACTTCCAGAATTACACCAGCATGTCCTCCAATTAGGTAACCTATGGAAGATCAGAAAGTAAGTTTTCTTATTAGATCTAAGAGAATTAGATTGGCCTACAAAATATGTAAATATAAACTCAAAAGGATGACTAAAAAGAGACGCCATGCATCCAACCTAAAGTTGCTTAACGGGTGATACTTTCATTCCAGGATGGCAAAGTGACAAGAGTAACCAAAATAGGACTTCATCGTGAAGCCACCAATACCAGTAATCCCTTATAACTAAAGAAAAATATAGAGAGCAATCCTAATTTGATCAAATGAGCCAAACGGCTACATGCATAGTTTAGGTTATCGTTATAAAAAATTAGGTTGAGAACTGGTTTTGTTACCTCTAATATAAAATGATTGTTCTAAGCTACTTAATATAAAATATAGAAGAATCCTCCAATATAATTCTGATAGTACACTTTTGACTCTAAATATGCCTTTCCATTTGGTCATGTTTATCAGATGCTTAAAAACTTGAGATGAAAATCTCAGTAATTTAAAATTTTACTAAATATAGTGCAAAATGAGATAACAAGAGAAAATGATGATGGACTGTAAATTTATGTAATAGAAGTTCCTGTACAAAAGGAGTACAAGAAATCTGCCAATAATATAATGTCTTTTATTACATCTACTATTGGACTACAAAAGAAGACTGAATACATCATATCTAGGTTATTTTGGGGAGCTTATTCAAGATGCATCTCAAGTGGCCCTAGGCTAATAGTGACACATTTGGAGGTTGGACCCAAGTGGCGCATACGAACATAGGCAATGTGCCTCAAAAAGCCCAAACTCAAGAGAATGTTGCACTAGCCAGCACTTCTAAACCTTAAGGTAATTTAGTGAATAAATCGATGACTTAACAGGTCTCCAGACTATGTCAACAAGGTGGGGAAATCATGAAACTCATTCTCCTTCACCGCTTCTTGATTTTGATGTGGAGGGCTCAGCTAATTCACTACTTAAACAACCATGTCCCATCACTTTGGATGCATGGATTATCCCATGCAGACCCATTATAAGTTATAGCTCCTTTAGTGCTCTTAATTGTGGGTTGTTTCTTGCTAATACATGAGATGATAGTTGCACCTATGCTGACGGTGTAAACTGTAGTAGAATTCCTTTCATCAATACAACTTGCCCAATCTGAATCTGATTCACCTCGAAGCTGGAAACCTTCATCATTCTCATACTGAGACCATAATTAAGAGCTACTCTAACATATCAAAGGATCCTGTTGGTTGCTTTCCAGTGAATTTGTCTTGGCTTATCCATAAATCTGGAAACTAATCCAGCTAAGAAACTCAAATCAGGCCTTGTAGTGGTCAGGTATATAAGGCTACCAACAATATACCTATATAGAGTTTCATCAACTAAATTAGAAGTATCCATCACTTATACTTTTGCACCAGGCTCCATAGCAGTCAAGGCTAGTTTACATTAAGTCATATGTAATTTTTTAAAGATTTATCATGCATATTTTGCTTGGGACATGAAAATCAGATTAGGTTGCTACCAGATTTTTATCCCTAAGCAGTAATGTAGGAGATCAAGATCAGACATATAAAATGCCTGATTCAGATCAGCTATCAACCTCCTATTGCATAATACTCTTTCCAGCTATGGTCAGATCATCTACATGTAAGATAGTGATATCACATATACTATTTCTTTTAACATAGAAATTTGGTTCTTGGACTACTATGAAATCCAATCTGCTTGAAATAGGAATCAAACTTGTTGTACCATGCTCTTGGGGCTTGCTTAAGAAGGCTCTTTAAGTGTTCCCTCCCATGCTCTTCAAATCCTTGGGGTGAACCATATATACTTCCTCTTCCAATTCACCATTGAGGAGGGTAGACTTGACATCCATTGGATAAACATTCCAACAGAATTGGGTAGTCAATGACAACACAAAAGATTTTGCAACAGATGCAAAAATCTCTTCATAATCAGCGCCCTCCTTTTGAGCAAAACCTTTGGTGACAAGTCTGGCATTAAGCCTCTCAATGGAACCATCAGCTTTAAACTTTTTTTTCTACACCCATTTACAACCAATGGGTATTTTTCCAGCTGGCAATTCAACCAGGTCCCAAGTTTGATTTTTGGTCAGAGACTTCATCTCTTCACTTAATGCATTATCCCACTCACAAAGACCCTATGCATCGACAAATGTGGAGGGTCCTTTTCAGTCAATTCAGTAGCCAAGGCAAAATTTACCTTGTACTTTGATGCTCTCTTTTCTCCATGTGCTTCTATCTCAGAATCTTTGATATCTTGTGATGTTTTCATTAGCCATGTGGGCATTTTATTTGTTGTTTTTGTGCTTCTAGGAGCATGGGCATCCAATGACAACAATCCCAACTGAATTGGGCAGCCAATGACAACACTAAACATATTGGCATTTTCTTTGCTCAGTTATTTGACTTACAGAGAGTAAGCTTTGTTTACTTATTTGACTTACAAGCTCTTTTTCAGTCCTGGCACATACAGATCATTAAACTTCTTTGTTCCTCAACGCAGACAATTTTATGGGTATTGTACCCTTGCCTTGCACATTGTTTAAAATCATTTCCTAAAGCTGTAGTGTCTCCTTAATCTTCATTGTGAAATTTTCATCGGGATTGTCAAACCATTCTCTCTGGTTTGTCATATGATTAGAGCAACCAGAGTCAATGCACCATTCCTCTAATGGAATTACATTATTAGTGACCATGAACAAGAAACTCTCATCAAGAGTATAATCATCTTCTACATTACTTTTATGGTGTCCTTGTCTCTGATCATATTGTCTTTTCCTGCAAACATGAGATATGGCTAGGCTTACCACAGTAGAACCACTCAATTCTCTGATTAGTGATTTTGACCTCTCCTTAGGCTCCTGTTTCCACTATTGGTCAGTTGATGAACCAGGCTTGAATTGATTTAAGTGACCTTTCCAATTAGTTACAAATGTAGTTTCAGTAGGCTAGTCCTCTATCACGGGTTTGTTGTTCATGATGTAACAACAACCCGCTATGTTCTTCAAACCCAATTGTTGCCAATCTTCCAGCAGTGGTCAGTCCAGTGACGAACATTGGATAGGATGAAGGAAACCCTTTGACGGTGATTGTGACAATCACTTTTTTTATGTGACACTCTCATAAAAAATGATCAACTACACCTTCAAACCTTTGATATGTGCCAGATAACTAGTAATGGATTGATTCACGCATTTTGATTGTTTACATTTAAGTTCTTGAATAAAATTTTCTAGCATCCACAACAATTTCTTCTAGCTACCCCAGGCTTCTATAGAGGTTTTAGCCTCTCTTACATGTGGAAGCACATTGTCAAAGACCGACATTTTGATCAGAAGTAGAGCCTCTTGATCTTTTTCATTAAGTATGCTTGTAAGTTTATATCAACAGGTTTGGTTTAGACTCCTAAGACAACATTCGTGACCTTTCTAAATGTGAAAATTCCTCTCATTCTGAACTTTCAATTAGTGTAATTTGTCCCTATTAGCTTGTCAAGGAACATAAAACTGGGAAATGACATAGCCATTGGAATTGGCTTCCTATAGAAAACACTATTGAGGGTTTTTAACGGACTTGACAAATAATAACTTAATTTTACCAGAAAAAGTAACACTTCCAGGTTACACCTTTCTAGTTTATTTTATGCAAAAAAAACTTCAAGCATAAGATGATATAAAGTAAAAGCAAAGAACTTTGGGTAAAGTTTCTTAAGATATTTGCATACTTGGTGGTCCCATGAACCTTTTTATAGGTTTGCCTCAATGGCACAGAGATGGCGTTTAGCTCAAGGGTGTCTTAGAAGTTAGAAATCCCAAAATTCTGGCAACAAATTCTTGTATAACATGGAAACAGTTTCACCCTGGCTGGATCAATGTCCCTTCACCTGACTGATTTGTCTAGGTCGGTCATGACAGCAAGCACCAACTTCTTGTATAACCTGGTGGCAGGTTCACCCTAGTTGGGTCAACATCCCTTCACCTAACAACCCCCTCTAGGCGGGTCATGATAGCAAGAACACGGTGTAAAGGTGCTACAGAACAGCTTAGTGCATGGTGCTATGAAGGTCACAATTTTTTCCTTGCAATTCCTTACACTCCCAGATATCACAGCTCTCGCCAATTCTATTAAATTGGACCCGCTCTGATACCATGATAAAATATGAAAAGAATCTTCGACACAAATCGAAATACACAAGAAAATTTCTTAAACAACTCCCTTATATTCAAATGGCAGATCTCTAGTAGATATTGAATTGGTTGGAGTAACAACTCCTTACAAATCTGGTAACAACCAAAGAGACACACCTACAGTTTAGCAACTGAACATAACAATCTTAGACAACATCCTCAAATACATCCTCAGTGTTACCATTTCTAGTGAGGAGGCTGCTCTTGAATGTTGTGAAGTTGATCCAACTACCCGGTTTATAGGAGCAGTAAATACAATAGTGAGAAGACAGTAACATGCCCCTAACAGAAAATTTCAAAGTAGATTCACCTAGAGGGATAACGTAACTGAATGACCCAATTTGCTGCAGCAGTTATGATTTTAGCAGAGCTGGGTGTTTTGCATGCCTTTCACAAAAGAAGGTTGTAGATTTCAGATCCGTTGTTACAAATTGTGCCAATGAGTAGTTTACAAGCAGTGGAATGCAAGTAGGGAAGTGCACGGGCCAGCAAACTTCTAGTAGCTCGTATTTTTAACAGAGGACCCACCAAATACTTGAAATCATGGAGCTCTACATTCTTTCAATCTGACCGCAAGTTAGTGGATTTGTTATCTGGTGAACATTCCTCAAAAAAGGCTGTAGTTTTGGAGCACATGACCCTAGCATCACATGATGAAATGTTTCTGTATTTGAATGGTTTGGCAACTGTTAGAATGTTCAGAAATAACCACTTTGTTAGTGATAAAAATTATGTGGGAGTGTTTTTCTTTCTTTCCTTAGCATAAATAGTTACTAATGCATGCTCACATTAATGGCTACCGTTATGGATGCTCACATTTAAGGTTGCCATTATGCATGCCCACATTAGTGTTCCTCTCACTCATGAGATTTTTTGTAGCTCCACCTATATTTAATGCTTTGAAACTCCTACACATAAGTGTCACTCATCGAGGATTGTAACCCCTTTTTTCTATAAAGAAAGGTGGGATCAGTGACTCAGGGCATTAAAATATGTGCTTTTTGGAAGTGTGTTATCGTAACTTTGTAAGAAGTCTAGAAGAGGACTTTTGGGCCTAGAGCAGCATCCATGCTGCCTTGGGTTTGGCCTGAGTTGGTGTCCACACCTTCTCAGGATGATTTCAGACTTTATGTGTTCAGGAATTCATGCATTCAGGTGTTGTTACCAGTAGCCAATGCCATTCTTCTCCTGGTGTTAGTGCTATAGAATACGTTATCAAATCTACTGCTAGAAACATGCTGGAATTGTCTGCTTTTACAACTGAATCTGTTGTTTCTGGTACAATTATTACTGCTATTTTTGTTTATATTGTTGCTGCCATTAGCACTTATCAGTTTTGCATATTTTATCCAACAACAAAAAATATGATTCCAAGTTTTTGGTTCATAACAGCTAATGGAAAAATCTTACTGACGACTCAAACTTTTGATCAAGAGTTATCAAACAAATATAGCTGTAGAAATGCATACTATTCTATGTGAATAAAAAATTGTTTTTTATTAGACCAGTGTAGTATGTACAAAATGTACAAGTCATGTGTTAGTAAAAAGAAATTGGTTAAGCAACTATATTTTTGGCAACAGTTATGCACATAATGTACTAGTCATTTCTAGCAAAAAATAGTGTTTCTCAAAACCTTGCAACTATGGCTACACTTATTCCTTTGGCTACAACCAACATCAATTTATTTGAAGGTATTATAAAATTTCTGGAACTTGAAATTGTTTTCGATGATCTTCAGGAAAAATATACTTTAGTGCTACAGAATAGAAAGTAAAAAGCAAATTCCTAATAGATTTAACTTACATTCAGGCTGGTGTGAGATTATTCCAGTGTGTTCTTGTTCCTCATATAACAATGATGAATGATATGCCCGTGCATTTTCTCCAAACTTGTGCAAGGCCCGTAATGCTCTGCCCTCCAAATTGCGTGAATTATAGTTTGGATGAGTTTGCCAACTTGTTGGCATCCTTCCTCCTTCAGGGTGCCCACTTTGCATAGATAGCATGTTAGGAGGCCTAGAAGCATCATCAACATTAGCTGTTGCTCCTCCGTCTAGTAGCGTTTTGTATCCACTCTTGTGCAGCAAAATCAACCGAAGAAATGCCCTACATTAAAATACCAAGTGTGAGTAAGAAAAATGAGAATAGACAGGAATTGAGTTCTAACTTTTGAAAAACAATGCTTTCCAAAGGATTTTCAGGAGCTAGAAAATACTTGCATAAGTAAAGGATATGATACCATTGCAGTTTCAACCAGCCATGGTTATAGTCCCAACATAGAAGGAAAGAAAAATTTACTCAACCACATAGGCTAAAAACTCATATCTACGGGGAAAGACAATGTACTTACTTAACAGCCTCTGTGCCAGCAACAAAAGACCATTTCTCATCGTTTCCAAGGTAATGCTCAGCGGCAACCTCAATTAAAACCTCCACCTCTTTAACTGAAGATATGCATAAGGACCAAGGAAATATTGACGGATGCTGAGCATGGCGTTGCAGATTTTGACCCACATTCCTGGAAGGTCCAGGTGGATTCTCTATAATATGTTGATTAAAGGCCGCGAATAAACCCACCAATACAGCAACTGCATGAAAACGAAGCAACCCTAAACATGGAACTCCGAGTGATTGGCATGGTCAACTAATTCATATAAGATAACTCTTTTTTTGTCCATATAAACTAGTGTAAATTCAAGTAATCTGCTCAAAGCCTGGCAGTGAGCTACTTTCTGATTCGGCAAATTCATTTCAATTTAGGGCCATTTCACACAAGCCAATTAATTAAGACTCATCACCTCTTACTTCTAGCCTCTAGATTGCTACAGTCATAAAAGTCACCATGAACAAATCCTCTCTCAGCATCAAAGAAACCCACCACAAACCCACGACCACAAAATGGTGAATAAACGCCCTCGTTTTCCAAAAAACACTGCAATGCTGCTAGAAAAAACGCCCTGTTATCTAGCAAACATGATGGACAAAACCTGGAGAAAACCCAAGGAGTAAAATGCCCTCATTTTCCAGAAAAAACTGCGGGGATTTGAAAAAACGCCCTATTATAGTTCGTATTTTTTAACACATTTAACAGGTTTATTCGGCGGCTAGCAGGACCTATGCACAACTGCACTATAAGCCACTAGGCCCAGAATACACAGAGATACACAGGTCTTTCAACAAAAAGCATCACTCTTCCAGATATCCCCTCTGCAACAGCTTCTTAGCAATCATCCCCTCTGCAACAACTTCTTAGCAATCACCAGTTTCCAGATGGCTCCTCAGCTTCTTAGCAATCTCTAGATATTAAGCAATCAAATATTATGCAGCCACACGATGGAAAAAATGCCCTAAACCCAGCTCACAGGCACCTCGGCATGCAACCACACGATGGAAAAAACACCCTAAACCCAGCTCGCAGGCACCTCGGCTTGGTGCAGGTGCACTCAGACCTCAGACCACAAGCAAAGGAGCTCGCAGGCACAGGCACCTAGGAGGCAAGGCTTGGAGGACTGGTGAACGGCTCAGGCAAAAATGTTGAATAAAACATACCCCAACATATTGGATATTTAAATAGTAAAAAAAAAACCCTAGTTACCCCTAATATACCTCCAATATATTGATTTTTAATTTTTTAATTTTAACCCCCCCAATATGAACGGACGTGATATCATATTGGTCCCTAGGTGACGCCCCCGTGGGTTGAAGGTGGAAGACCAGTGATGCTCCTGTTATATGTCGATGACTTGTTCTTGACAAAAAAGAGGAACTCATTAAATTTGCAAGAAGGAGACTTGCTGCCGAGTTCAAGATGAAGGACTTGGATTTGATGCACTACTTTCTAGGCATGGGGGTGTGGCATAATGCGGATGGGATCTCCCTAGGACAATGGAAGTATGCAGTGGACACCCTGAAGAGGTTCGAGATGATGGACTGCAAGGCCATGACCACACCTATGCCATCGAACCTGAAGCTATTGAGTGTTGCTTCATCAGAGTCAGTTCATGCCACGATGTATTGTCAGATGATTTGTTCCTTGATGTACCTGACGAATACGAGACCAGATATTTGCTTTGTTGTGAACACATTGAGAAATATTCACCTGATTGCTGCGAAGCATATTCTAAGGTAGTGTCATTGATAGGAAGATCACTTCGAGGTGCTACTTCAGTATGAGATTAGAGAGGAGCAGTGAAGCTCTAGTTTGTGATCCAGATCGAGATCTCTCGAAAGAGGGAATTCTAACATAGCTGGTGAGACAGGTTGTCTGAGCATAAATCCTGGCGAAGCTCGTAGGTTGCTCAGACGTAATCAATCATGTAGGTTCTCCTTGGATTTAATCGGTCCTGGTGAAGCTCGCAAGTTATCCTTGGACATAATCAGCCTTGATGTGGTTCTATGCTAGAAATAGCTAGAGTGAAGTTTGAGTACTTCAAGGAGAAGCTTGGTGTTCTCCAGATCAAGTTTCCTTCCAAGGGGAAGTGATGAGTCCTTGAGCCATTCTGACATGGTGGAAGGTTGAGCTTCACATGGTCAAATGTAAGTGCAGAGATGCTCTGATGTGATTGTGGGTTGTGTTACCACATGATTAGTGC
Organism: Pseudotsuga menziesii; assembly: GCA_001517045.1. Classification (NCBI taxonomy): domain Eukaryota; kingdom Viridiplantae; phylum Streptophyta; class Pinopsida; order Pinales; family Pinaceae; genus Pseudotsuga; species Pseudotsuga menziesii. The sequence goes on from LPNX010807828.1 coordinate 160,068, forward strand.
AGAGATATTCTGATGTGATTATGGGATGTGTTCCCACACAATCAGTGCAGAGCCATTCTGATGTGATTGAGGGATATGTTCCCACATGATCAGATATAAGTGCAGAGACGCTCTGATGTGATTATGATTTGTGTTACCACATGATCAATGCAGAGATATTCTGATGTGATTGTGGGATGTGTTCTCACATTATCAGTGCAAAGCCATTCTGATGTGATTGAGGGATGTGTTCCCACATGATCGGATGTAAGTGCAGCGCCTTTATGACATGATGAGGTCAAATGTAAGTGCAGAGCCTTTCTGACATGATGAGGTCGGATGTAAGTGCAACGCCTTTCTGACATGATGAGGTCAGATGTAAGTGCAGATCCTTTCTGACATGATAAGGTTGGATGTAAGTGCAGCGCCTTTCTGAAATGATGAGGTCGGATGTAAGTGCTGAGCCTTTTTGACATGATGAGGTTGGATGTAAGTGTAGATCCTTTCTGACATGATGAGGTCGGATGTAAGTGCAAAGCCTTTCTAACAAGATGAGGTCGGATGTGAGTGTTGGGCCTTTCTGACATGGGTTTTGAATGTGTTCCTCCCATGGTCATATGTGAGTGTTAGGCGTGCATTTCTGACATGGTTCTTGGATGTGCTCCTCCCATGGTCAAATGTAAGTGTTGGGCAAGCCTTTCTGACATGGTTCATTCCATGGTTAGATATAAGTGTTGAAGATGATGAAGACCTACATGAAGGCTAGGCCTACAACCAGCATGAAGAAGGGGTGGCTTTGTAGAAATTCCTGTGATGAGTAGAATTGAGATAGCAACAATGATGATGACCCAGTGATGATCCAGCAGTGATGATACAGATCAAGTGATGATCCAGACTTGATGATGATCTAGTGACGATCCAAATCAAGTGATGATCCAGTGACGATCCAGATCAATTGATGATCTAGACTTGATGATGATCCAGCGATGCTCCAGATCAAGTGATGATCCAGATCAAGTGATGATCCAGACTTGATGATGATCCAGTGATGATCCAAACTTGATGAAGATGACTTGATGATGATCCAGATGATACAAAGAAGAAGACTTGTGCTGATAAATTGTGTCGAGAGAATACCTTCCTAGTTAAGAGAGAGCGTTGATGTATTTGTAACTTCGAAATGTATTCATTTGTATATCTTATGTATTGTACCCCGATGTTCCTATCAGGAAGTATCTGTAATGTAAACAAGTCATGTAAAGTCATTGAGGTTAACCCTCCATTGTAAGATGGGGCAACAGTCCCCACAATTGAGTTAAGGTTAACCCTCCTTGTTGATCAGGGGGAAAAGTCCCCACAGTTGAGGGGCACTAGGGTTATTAGACTCTCCTAGAGATGTCAGCCCCGGTAAGTAATTGTTAAGTGAGGTTGACTTGTTGGAGTGGACATTAATTGAATGAAAGAATATAACTAGAGAGTGAGCCTCTCTATTTATCACACACACTCACTCACTGGGGCGCATGAGTGAGAGAGGAGAAGTTGTCTCAAGTGAGAGAGAGAGAGAGAGAGAGAGAAAAGATGTTGGAGATCATCTTTTCTATATTTGGGTTTTACTGCTGCCATTGGTGCTCATTCTATCTCTGAGGAAGTTGCGGGGTTTTCTCCTTCATGGTTTCCCCGAGGAAAATTCTTTGTGTCTCTTGTCTCTTGTGATTTTTGCTATGCATGTTATTCTCTCAAATAAGATCCTATATCATATTAGTTAAATGATAAAAATATAACAGTGGGCATGTTTTATTCATTTCTTCTACTTGATTCATGAAATATGATGCCATCCTTTTTTACTCTTCTTCTTTTCTCTTCAAAGTTTGCATGATTTCAGTTTCCATCCTGTTTACTTCTTCTATAGTTTTTCCTTGAGTTCGAATAATATATATTGCTTCCTTGATAGAAAGGTTATCCATGTTGTGATATTCACAAACCTTTTATGCTTCACTTTGAGACGATGTTTCCTTTGCACCCATGTCTGCATAGTGATTTGTCTCCCAGTTGTTAAATTGTTACTGAAGACACTTGCCTCATACCAATCGTTGAATTTTTATTTATACTGAGAGAGGGGTGAATCGGTACAAAGCACATATTACACAATTTTCACTTAATAAGTTATACTTCAAAAAAATTTCTGCGAAAACAGTAAAGGACATAGCTACGTGAAGAAATTATAAAGAAACTATATATATATATTGATTAAATGGATGGTAGACACCAATCTCCAAAACGTAAGCACCAACTCACTGAGGCACCAACCTGAATGGATATTAGTCCTTTTTCACAAGCTCCAACTTGTTGAAGTCAGACACCAACCTGATTGAAGATTGTTATCTCCTCTTCTTGTTTTCCAGCACCAACTCCCTTTTTTTGTGTTCCCCAGCACCAACTGGAGGGAAGCACCAACTTCCTTTTATGTTTTCTCTAGCACCAACTAGATGGAACCACCAACTTCCTTTTATGCTTCTCCAGCACCAATTAGAAGGAAGCTACAACTTCCTTTCATTCCCCTTCCTACCACCCTAAAAAGAATATATTATAACATAAATTTGATCTATGTCTCCTCTGATTTGCGTATGCAGCCACTGAAATTTGCATCTCAACTATCTGTGATCTGTGATGGCATCTATTGCAATATCAGTACTCTAGCACTTTTGTGATTTTCGATATTTTGATATCTGCATTATTCTGCACTTCATGATTCATCACTTCTACAATCTGTGATCTACATCTTTTACTTTAACAATTCAACGATATGCGTCATTCGCTGTGTATTTTCCTTGCACATCCCGGTACAATGTATCCTTATAATTTGTGCATTGTCATCTATTCTTCTTCATTGATTTTCCGCAACCAACTCTCCGTTGTGTAATATTCTTCTAATCAATGAGTCGTTGATAGCCCATAATTATAATCTTTCCAAGTCAAAATATCATATCTTCTCCATCTTCAAGCTTACATCAATCCTTCCATCTCTTGCTTATTTATACTCTTTATTGCTCAAGAGATGTGTCCATACGTTGATATTCCTTTCACTTGGTGGTGCCCCAACTCTTTTACTTCTTATTCAAGCTGACTACTTCATTTCATCTTTCATTGTCGTGTCCCTCATTGTTAATTTATCCTTGTGGGGTTTTGTGCACTTAATTCCATTGATCTGGTGGTATTTGCGAACATAAGTCCCATGTCTTAGTGGGATTTGCGCACATTTATTCTCTATGTACTTATTTAGACTGAATTCACTTACATACAAATCCATTACCCTTATATATATCTCTTCAAGTTGGATTCTTATTCAGCATTACCAATTGTAACTTCAAGACTTTATGCTTCTTGAAATTTATCAGCATGTTCCTTGTTTGACATTAACATCCATCTTATTTGTTTTTCATCATCTTTGTTTCTTGTTTGACATCAATGACAACACCAAAGTCCAACAACTTTTCCTTTTGAGGGGTTAGTGGTTGGCGACCACAATACTAGTCTCTAGGGAAAGAAATTGTATCAAAAGCAATGACTTGGTTTCATGAAGCACTTCTCAGGACGGGCAATTTGAGCTCCATGAAGCACTTCTCAAGCAGCTTCTTAACCACCATCTCCCTTAGATTCCTTTCCTATCCCTATTCTGGATCCATTCATTTCAAATCACGTTCCATATTGAACTATTTATCTAGCACCAGTAACTTGAGTTCAGTTTGGAGTTTGTGTTGATGCCCACTATTGATTTTCACTGTTAATAACTAATTTGCAATATTTTTTCTTAGTTGTCTCTCTTGCATTATGCGACCGATGGTTTGGTTTGTTGGTTCCATTCGGTTTCTTGACATTATGGGACTAGATTACATAGTCTTTCAACCCTGATACAACATGATGAAAGCCAATCCATTTTCGATTATGTTTCCCTTGTTCTTTATGCCTTTGAAACTAGAGTTGATATGAGAGATGGATGTGTTAATGTATAGATTTATTATTTTTACATTGAGCCAATGTCAAACCCAATACTAAAGTAACTGGACATAAAATATTTCTCAACACTTGTGAGAAAATTTCATATACACTACACACATCGTTCTGAAAATATCATGTGCTACTAAGAATTTAGAATTATATGATTCCATGAAAGATCTATCTCTACATAACATGTTTGTAGTTGATCTATTGTTTCACTGTACCAACTTCTCTATCTCTTAACGCTTTTAAGGTTTGTGACTTCTATCTTCACAAATCATATTTTGTTCTAGAGAGGCAATGACTTTGTCTTTCCCGTCTTATGTAGGTACAAACTTACTTCTAGTTTTCTTATTTACATCTTAATGAGTCTTCCCCATAAGTTACCGGTAGCAAATCGATTCCCCATTGGTCGATTCACCTCTAGGTTAATTTCATTCTTACAGAGGTTATTTACTTAGAGAATATCACTAGAGCATGCTTTTCTTTCTACAAGTTCTCATACAAGCAAAAATAAACATGAGTTGCAACTATCAAGACAAACTTTATAATTTTGTTAACATGAATGCCTAGAGATCAAAATTTCAGTCCTAGATTATGAATGTATATGTAAGGTGGATTAGTATAGATTTTGGTATCATAAGGCTTGGCTTTAGTAACAAAATGAGAAGATGAAAAATTATGCCTATGTGAGTTAACATTGTATTATGTAAGTAAATATTCATCTTATATAGATAGTTAATGTTGTTTGAACCTATTTCTGAAGGTGCATCTTGAAGCTTAATTATTGTCTAGCATGTTCTACATATTATCAGTAATTTTTTGTATGTACATTTGATGGGCAACGTATTTCAAGTTGGTTGATTATATTAATCACCAAAAAGCTAGAAATCTTTGTTTAGTTGTCTATTTGTTTATTTGACATGCTTATATAAAGTTTGTTATTCAAAGAAACAATAATAATAATAAAAAATTTAAAAACTTTTCATTTAGTTGTGGCTTAGAAATGTGAACTACAAATTTGTGTTAACCAACCTTTAATTTTTCATATGAACAGGAAGCTAGGCACATTTTAACAGTCCCAATGAGAATGGCTCTTTCTAAAGTATTCATCATTCTCTGGGCATTGGAAATATGAATTCCATGATAAGAAAGCCTTTACAGGGACTCGTTGCAATCATGCCTCGATAATGACCTCTTTATGCCTCTCCCAAACTCTGTAAGTTCTCCTTTTTTGTACTACTAACAGTATGGATTCATCCATCAAACTCCTATAGACTATATGTTTCAATTTTAATATATCCATATACATATGTCCTGTACTACTAGCAGGATGGATTCATCCATGTATTTGACTCTATATAAACGAGCATAGATCCCTCTTAAATCGGGAAATATCAAGTACCAAGAGGGATAAAAAAATTTGATGTGTATTTTGTTTACATCTTAAAATCAAGAAATTTGATCCCTTTCTTGCTTTATAAATCCAGTTTTAAGTTTTAATTTTTTATTTTATAAACTTCATGAATTTTTTTAATTACTTTTCATTATTTTTTTATTTTATGAGCCGACATGGATTTTTTTAATTATTTATTTTATTTTATTTTTGGTAATGTTAAGTTATGTTACAACATCTCCCCTATACTGTATTGTAAAGCACCTCGCTCCTCTTAGTGCAACTATCCATTTCAATTAAAATGTAATGCACACATAATCTAATCTACTAAAATCTTGTATATTAGTAGAAGCTAGAACTGAAACCCACCAAACCAAGATCATCACACAATATGAGATATATTAAATACATATTTGTACTACATGTTTTAGATTGTATGACCATATTATATCATCATTTGAGTTTTTTCTTTTGTCGTGTATAAAATTCAGCATAAACATATTAAAATGTGCATACTTAGAAATGTACATCAAAGGAGAAAAATTGATATTCTGCAAAGGTACATAAAGCACAAAAACCTACAACAAATATTAAAAATGTTAGAAAAACTAAAATAATATGAATAAAAAAATTCATTAAACCATTTATAGATTTGATTAATATCCATTAGTGGCGGAAACCTGCTAAGGAGACTGAGAGTCGCATAATCTATCCAACTAGGATTTATGGAGTTGCATAACAAGGATACAATGCCTATATACATCTTTGTTAGTTTGATTGGATCATACATGTTGGTATTTTCTCAATGTTTTATTTTCATCCGAGTTTAAGTTTTATATTTGTGGATTCACATTTTTTGCAATAAAAAGCATTGTTCATGTTGCAGGAACAAACTTTGCACTCAGAATAGATTACTACCAGCTTATCTTCTTTGAATGAAGGAAGTTTTAAAGCTAGAGTGTCTGAAAGGATATTCTATAAAAAGATCATATGCATATAATTTTTTTAAAGTTGATCATGGCAAAGTGGATAAAGTGTAAGTTTTTCTTTCAAGAATGGGATGGATTCACGATGACTAACGAGCAACCCATTGATTCATTAATAATATATATTTTTGTATGTCGTTCTATATTTTATACATTGGTTTATCTTGACATTGTGATAGAGTTGTGTGATTATTGATAACTTGGAGGATCTTGCCTACTTATACAAACTACGGTCGACACTTTGAACGGATCAAACGGATCAGATTGACTAAAACCCGTTTACCTTTTTTCCCTTTGAGGCAAGTGTAGTACTTTAAGTTTCTTGGGGAACAGATAACATGGTCCTATAGGGATATCTTCATGTAGTACACTGAGTATCCTCTCTATTGTCTTTCCTCCACGGGGAAGGGCATTTTAAGTTTTTTTTTTGGTTTGGGTCAAATACCTTAATGAGCAAATTGGATGGCATAGTCAATTATTTCTAAATTGCAAAGTCAAAGGGGTGTTGGGGGTGTTGAAATCTTAAGGGAAGGAAGTGCTTCCAAGGAAAGGAAAATGTTGAGCACCCCAAATTGCCATTTTATTTCCATGAAACTCAATGTAGGTGACATATATCTAATAAATTACTGGATATAAATCTATTGGGGTAGCTTTTTCTAATTTATCCACCACAAATTATTCTTGGATGTTAGTTTCTAAATTACATAAGATGCAATCCTCTAATCATGAAAATTTTCAAGTCTTGTAGGTGTGAGTTTTACAATCAAGGGTTATTATGATCATTGGAAACTTATGTAGTTTCATTATCCATCATCGTCACTCTTTTTATATTTGTATTTTTGCTTTCGTTTCCCTTTGGGAATCTACCATGTAAACATTGAACTATAAAGAAAGTAAAATGTGGGAAACCATAGAAGATCCTTGAAGATACGATAAAAAAGCAGTCTTCTTAGCACAAAACATATTAAGTGGACTATTGTTATTATACATTTGGTGTCTTTTTTGTTCTTTTGTGCTTTGACTACAATAAATCTACAGTACCTTAAGTTTCAACAAGGACTCAAATTTATAAGAACGATATTTTCTTATTCTAGTGAATTGAAACTAATTTCTTTGTTTTCAACTGTTAGTTTACCACCGTTTGAAAAATTAAATATGTTGAGTTCGAGGTTTTTGTTGAATTTAATTACTATAGAATTGTACCATGTAGACTCTTTCAAAATTGAGAAACCTATCACTATTTTACAACATGTATTAGTGACCAGTAATTACACCGATAGGTGATTTTATTTAATATTTTGGGGTGGACAAGCACCTATGCTTTTTCATCTATGGACAAGGATGAGACAAGTGTATTGTCCAGATTAATTCTATGGCAATGGTTACAAATTCAAAATAAATAATTATTAAAAAAATATATAAAAAATAATTGATGCATGGATAACTGGTAGTTGATGCATGTATAACTCCTAGCTGATGCGTGGATAACTAGAAAAATTTGATAACTTATTAGTAGCACTTAACTTGTGAGAGAGAACTCATTTAACTAGAATAAACTAATAACTTATTAGTAGCACTTAACTTGTGAGAGATAACTCATTTAACTAGAATAAACTAATAACTTATTAGTAGCACTTAACTTGTGACCTATTGGTGTTCACCAGCCACAAGTTAAGTGTTTGTACTAGTTATATGATATTGGCGAAATGTTGAGAGTTTATGAAACCTTACCCTTGTTTTTACCAATTTGGTATTTGTTCTTCATTCTCATTGTATTCCACAGTTATAGCGCTCGTCTAACATTCCATTAAGTTTTTGAAAATAATAACATGGGTGTGATGTAAAATATCAAGATCCGTAATTTCACTCAATTGACTAATTAAAAGATTATGGCAGCAATGCTAAGAAGGTTCAGCAGATTAGGGTGAAATATTATATGAACTTATGAAATTTCAGGAAAAAGTATGAGAGGAAGATAATATAGTTAGTGACATTGCTTTTCTTTCCAAGAGAAACTTATCGGAAAAATAAAGGGATGATTTCCCACATTTTAAATAACATTCCTAGTAAACTTGTCGTCATAAACTATTACACTTAACCTAGTGGGCGTAGATTTTTTTTAGCATATTCCAAGAAGAGCTATTATATTAAAAAAGTTGTGCACGATCGTCCATATAAAAAAACAGATCCTAGATGACATTATTTCATGTGGCATAAGCCATATTACATCAACATATACATATTTGCAAAATTTTCCAACGGGTTTCCCACTTTTGTCCAAAATTTGAGTGGAATATATCTGGACATATTGATTGCACAAAAGTGTACAAAAAAACATAAAAAAAAAGTTACATAACAGAAGACATTCCTCTATTTGTGATTGCCTTGAAATCCAACCGGTTGCACCATTGAAACTTCCTCCATAGGCCTAAAATCTACGTACGGGTACTCCTCACAATGATTGCAATGCAATGATTCATATTCAACTGCTTCTTCAACTCCTCCTTAATCTCGTCCATGGAGACTAGAATTTCTCGAATATTCCCCTCCAAGTCCTCCACCCTAGAATACAAGTAAGATTATTGCAACAAGAAATTCTTAACCTCCTTGGAAACAGAAAGCATCTCTTGCAAGTCTCTGCTCACAGTATCATGAACCCTCCTCGTATTTTTCTTAAAATACTTCATGCTCCACATGAATTATGCATAAATCTTCGACCATCTTTCCATATTTACCGTAGTATTCTTTGAAGGAATTCCTTCCAAGTTTTCCTAGAGACCACAACCGCTTGTTTCTGAAGAAGAAAGGCATAAGGAAATATATGTAAGAGACATGCTCAACTCACCAAAACCCTTTCTCTGCTTAGAGTCCATTGCAGAATGTCCAAACTCCTCGTTTCCTTCCATCGTCATATGATCAACTCCTCTTCTACCATTTTTATAATCTCAACCTTCCAAATACCATTACTCCCAAGTGTGTGAACTTGATGAGATAAAGAGGAAAGGACCCTCAAGGCATATAAAAATTTGGCCCACTCAAGTTGTAAGGTCAGTCACTTGAAGGGTATAAATAGGGAGGCACCCTCCCTCATTTATACACACACTCACTCATTCAAGTTCGCATGAGGAGAGAGAGAAGAACAAAGAGGAAAGAGAGAGAGTTGCATAAGACTTCTTATACTTGGGGTTTTTCCATCTTGTGATATTGTCTTAGTGACAGAACTATTCTGGGGAAGTTTGTAGGGGTTTCTCCTTTATGGTTTCCTCGAGGAAAATTTGTGTCTAATGTATTTGCTCTATCTTATGCATCTTGTTATGCTTGTTATTCCTTAAGATAAATATCCTAATCAATTTGAATAAGATTAGAAAAACTAACATGGTATCAGAGCCTCTCTGAAAGAAGGCACTGATCAACAACATAAACTAGGGATTCCTATTTCAAGCTCTTCTCTCCATAGATCATCAAGAAAAAGGGGCTAGGCTAACTCACCCTAGGAGGGTGCATCTTTTGGTGGAAGCATAATCAAATTTGAAGAAGTTCCATTTTTTACCTAGACACTTGGGTTGGGAGAAACTAGGTTATCAATTTTTGGAGGCTTCTCACCTCAGCTTTCAGAAAAGGACCTTATTGAGCAACTTGCCTCAAGGAGGCGCATCTTTCTATCTAGAAAGAATTCCAAAGTTCCAAAGTTTGGAAAATTAGGGTTTCTCTAATAAACCATAGGTTAACCAACTTCAGAATGAGGTCGGGCACCTCAAATTGGTAAGATCTAAATCTCTGTTATTTTCATTTGAGGTTCTCATTTCAAAATGACTCATCATACTCAGCTTGAGGACAATCTTGGGGGAGATGACAACTTCCAAGCATGGAAGTACAAGATCTCCCTGATGCTTGAAGAAAATGATTTTGATTAGTATATCAGTAAGGGATTTCTAGAACCAGAGGGAGATGAGGCAAAGGATATCCATAAGAAGAACATGGTCAAGGCCAACAGAATCATTGCAGATTCTATCAAGGATCATCTCATCCCCCATGTGTCATTATTGAATATAGCGAAGGAAGTGTTTGATGCTTTGACGAAGTTGTTCAAAGGAAAGAAAATCAACTAGAAAATGACATTGAGGAGCCGGCTGAAGAATGTGAAGATACAAAACTTAGATACCATGCAATCCTACTTCACAAGGGTTTCTCAAATCAAGGAACAACTTGAACCAGTCAAAGAGAATGTAGAAGAAGTAGATATTGTTATGACCAACTTGAATGGTCTCCCTAGATCATGGGATTCATTCATTCAATGAATATGTGCCAGAAGAAGGTTGATCACTACAATTTTTTCTTTCTCATCTGCAAAAGCAATAACCATGGCTCGTTGGAAAGTTGCTCCAGCATTCATTAACCCAAACGGCATCTTTGCGTACATGAATGTACCCCAAGGTGTGGCAAAAGCGGTTTTTTCTTGGTCTTTAGGCAACACCTTCACCTAATTGTACCCAAAAAAACCATCCATAGTGGATATCCTATCTGAGCCTACCACCCTCTGCAGAATCTGGTCCATCTTTGGAAATGGGTAGTTATATTTTAAAGAAATTTTATTTAAATTCCTAAAATCTACGCATAGCCTTATTTCCCCATTCTTTTTTCGGACAAGAACCAAATTGGCCACCCATTTTGAAAACCTCAAAGTTACTATTATCTTTTCATCAAACAACCTTTTTACTTCTTTTTCAATAATGGGTACTAACTTCGGATTAACCCTCCTAAGTTTTTGCCTGAATGGTTTTTCCCCGAGTTTAATCGGAATAGTATGATGTATGATGGAAGTGTCATATTCTTTGAGATCTTCATAACTCCACGCAAACACATCCGTGTACTTTTTCATTAGGTTCACATACCCTTCTTTTTCTTTAGTGGGCACTTTCTTAGACAATTTTACAATTTTAGGGTCACCTTCAGTGCCGATATCCACATCTTCGATGGCATTCGTAGTAGGCTCGACCTTCGGATCCTTGGCTACATCATTTTGGTCAAAAATAGATTTGAAAGGGATCAGGCCCCTGGGAATATGATTTCTTTTCAATTGGACTATATCCCTACCTCCCAAGGAATCCTTCAGCATTCCCGTCCTGACGGCTTCTTCCCCTTCCTCTTCAACGTCTAAGAAATTTTCGAGGTCAGCACTATCTCCATCAATGTGATTGTTCACAAACTCACCAGACATTTCCAGAAATATTTTGATCTACATATCGTCTTTGAAAACTTGCCAATATTTAGTGTTATCTAGTATGGAAGGCATGTTTAGAATCTCCACTTTGTACTTCCTTTTCACCGTCACAGGAGCTTCAAATTTTTCTGCTGCAGTCGCCAGAGAGTCTGCTATCACATTCTCATCTTTGGGAATCACTTGGACCGTATGTTCAGTGAAGAAATTTTTGAACATATCCCATACCTCATTCCGGTAGGTCCTCATTCTCGGATGTTTGGTCTGATGGATATCATTCACTTGATTTACCACAAGCTCTAAATCCCCAAACGTTTGGACCTTTTTCGCTCCTAAATCCTTTAGTGCATGTAGGCCCAGTAACAAGGCTTCATACTCTGCTACATTGTTAAAGCATTCAAAGACCAACTTATAAGAGTAGGTTTTGGTATCTTTAGTGGGGGATATTATATACACACCTACGCCAGCACCCACTTTAGACACCGAGCCGTCGAAATACATCTTCCACGGTCCTTTGTACACTTGCTTCCTTCCAGCTTCTAGCTCACTGGCCTCCTTTTGATCCTTTTGTGGCACAACGATTTCTGAGCTACAAGGAGATATATCATTGAAGAAAATAGAGGACCCCAAGTCCGTATCAATGGCATAGACATGATGGATATCGGGTTGAGTCTGACTGCTCATGACGTAAGGAAACCTCTTCTCATTGTATAACCTTTTGCTTTCATTCCGAACAGGAATTGTTGCATAAGTCATGTCCATTTGCAAGCTGCCTTTTAGCTTCAAAGTCCAAGACCTTGACAACAAAATATCAAAATTGGGAGGGATGTCTGCCACAATGACGTCCATGACCACCACTTTAGATGGAAACTTATTTAAAGATACCACCATGTCTTTGATTAATCCCAGACATTTTACCCTTTTAGAATCAAAGGAATATAAGTCTGTACAAGGCCTTGTAATCTCCAACCCTAAGCTTTATACCACTCCCTTTTGCATCATATTGTGTGAGGCTCCCGAATCCAATATAGCATTCTGTAACACCATATCATGCACATTCAAGCTCATGTAAAAGGGGGGCACCTCCTCGTCATCACTGTCCATGCAGTCAATCTTAGATCCCAGAATAATAGTGGGGTGGTCTTCAGTCAGCTCTAAGATATAAGGGTGAGCTTCTCCTTGATTTGCAATCATCGTTCTTATGGTGTCCCTGTACTCCTGATTCCTCAATAATTCATTGAAAGGAATCGATACCTTTAGCTTAGCTAGCTCATTTTGGAGATTAAATGTGGGAGGGTTTTTGCCCAGATCGATAGGTGCCACTGGCTCCAACTCTCTCACATTACTATTCCCCTTTTCCACTTCTCTAGGTGCCATCAGCCCTTTTTGTTTTTCATTTCCTTTCCTAGGGTCGGTCTGACTACTAGAAGGCTAGTCTAATTTTAACCCTCCCTTATGTACAACAGCATCGCTAGCAGAGTCGCCACCCTTTTTATGTATAGTGACATCTCTACTCCTTAACTTGATATTCTTGATGTCGTCTATAGCATGCATATACCCTTTATGATATTGCTCCAATTCCTCAGTCAGGGTCTTGTCATCCACCTGAGCGAACATATCATGTTCCTCTTCAATCAAGTAGATCTCAGAGTCCAAATCGTCGAAATGATGGATATGATCTTTGGCAGATTCAGCTTCATCTTCGGTAGCCACATAGTTTTCAGGGAAAGGGGGTCTAATTGGCTGCTCTTCTTGGTTCCTTGGATTCCTCACATCCCTTGGTCTATTCAGTTGGAGCAGGGGAGGGACTTTCCTCTTAAAATTGGGATTCCTTATCTGAGGGTCGTTCTGCTCCCGGTTCACCAGCTTAGCCTCCATCGTTAGCCTGTCCATCAACTTTGCCATAGTTTTGAGCATCATCTCAAATTTATTATCACTGGATGAAGAGGCGGAAGTAGAGGGGTGTGCCTCTTCTCTACCTTTCCTTCTATCGATCTCCGCCCTTGGTTTAATTTTTCCACATGCCATCATATTGGCCTCTACTTCTAGGGCATTAGTGAACATGGATGGGAGAGTGTTTGACTTTCTTTCTCTCAATAACAGAGCAAAATCATTGTCAAAGGCATCAGCGTAATGAAGTTTGGCTGCCCCGGGTGAAGGCTTGATATCGGCAGGTATCGAGTTGTAGACCTGCATGAATCTGTTGGAAAACTCATGGACGGATTCAAAACCTCCTTTCTTGAGATTGTTGTATTGAGACAAGATCTGTAAGGGGCATTGTTTATCCTCCCACCTTTCCAAAAATATGGTTTGAAAGCCAGCGAAGCTGTGGATGGACCTAGGTGGCAGATCTTTTTACCATTTCTTGGCTTCCCCAGACAAACTCTGAGCAAACAACAGCATTTTGACATCTTCATCATCCACCTCTTCTAGGTCGATGAAGTCGTCGAACTTATCCATATGGTACCTTGCTGAGACATTCCCCTCCCCGTCATAGAGTGCGATTCTTTGGGAATAATACACAGGGAGGTCATGTAGAACCGGAGGTAGGGCTAACAAGGAAAATCTAGCAGCAGTTATCGGGATAGGTCGATTAGGAACAGATAGAGGGTTGGGCAACTGGGTGTTCTAAAAGATAGGGGCTATCTCTTCAGCTTTTGGTGGGGTTTCTAGGTTCAGCCACAAAGAATCAAGTAGATAGGATTGCAGCGTATTAGGGTCTACCCCAGCTTTTCTTAGGTTAGATTCAAATTTAGATATGGTTATAAGTCTTTCATCCCTAACCCCCCACTCGGGTTCAGCTAAGTCGTACAAAGCTTGAGATGATGAAGTATCAAACAATGGAGAATCCAATTTCTCTTTATTTCTATTTCTAAGTATTTTTTCTGGATTATCCACACTGAGTAAAGTCTCAGTCTCAGAGTTACCTCTTGTGTGGATCTTTCGGGAAGCTAGGATATCTAGTGAGGTACTGGTCAGAGCAGTCATGGCATCGCCAAGATGAACATACAACTTTCTCGTGAACTCAGAAATTCCTATTTTCCCACAAAAATCCCTTCCTTCCTGCTCACTGGTCTCCTCAGTGGAGTCACCTTCTTGAATATTTCAGTGAAGTTGCCAGGGCAAATGATACAACCTTCTTTACATGTAAGAATCTATGTTTTCCTGTAGAAACTCTTTATCCTTTGAATCTTTGTCGTTTTTTCCCAGGGATGACATTCAATCTCATCCCCGGCAATGGCGCCAGTTTGTTAGCACCGAAAATGAGCACAAAGGTTGTGGAAGGCCCGCTCTTGGGTAACAGCATAACCACTTTTGAAGAGAGAACTGGCCTTTTTCTCTTCCAAGAGGGATCTCTCGCCAAATGTTGACAAGGCCAGATATATATACAACTGAAACTATAAATTGTTTGCAAAATTGGTTGAAACAAAATAGAGAACCATTGGGCGATGGAGTCAAGATATATAACAGAAATAATCAGAACTTAATTCAAGCGATTTCAACACAGGGGCAAGGTAGCCACTCGATCACAATCGATTCATAATTGTCTAGTGGAAAGGAGGAACATGAACAGACCATCAATACAGAGCATTGTAAAAAATGAATTATGTATCAACTTTAGAAGAAAATTTTGGTGAATACCTGAAATAACAGACAGAACATAGCAAGTATGAATTCTGAGCTGTTATACCCTAAGTCTCAGATATGAAATAAAAAAAATGGGAGAGATAAACTGGAAAAAAATTCACATAGGAAAGGAAATAACATACTGTAAGTGCGAACAACACATGAATCCCTGTATGAAAATGCCGACCTCAGCTCTACAATTATATTAAAATTCTCTTGAAAAACACACATAGCAAAATTACAATGGTTTCAACCCCTTCTCCTTCTTCAAGAGGTATACTTATAGTATTTGGAATTCCTATACCGACATCTGAGAATCAAAATGTGTTACAATCAGAAGGACATCCTCTAACAGCCTCTTGGGTGGCATATCGGCTGTGACTTGCACGAAACGGCCAGACAATGAAATGTGAAACACGAGATGGAACAGACACGAGAGCATCCCATAATCCCATCTTGCGGATGGTGACTGTACAAATCTCTGAGAGAAGCGACCATTGGGACAGGCGTGCAACGTAAAGAAAATTTCTCGTGTATCATCGTTGTCACTTCTACGAGTGCACTTTGAGTTTGGGTGACCCATATTGTTGGATGACTCTCCATAAATCAAGACCAGGCATGGTCGTAGCCATCATGTCGTAGGCTTTCACTTTAAGCTCCATTGCTTCTGGATATGAAATCTTGGGGACTTTGGAGCATGTGGCTTTAAATCAAACAATAACTCGAAATCACTCGCCAATTTGTCAAAAACGACCTTCCCTGGCAACGCTTGTTGCATATCTCCAAATTTGTTATGGTCCAATCGGCAGTGCACTAGGCACTCTTGATACTCCTTCTAAGACATTAAAGGACCCTTTTCTTCCCAGAAAAAGAAGATCCCTCTGCTTGCCAGTGGTCTGCATAACTTGACGACTTCTCGGACTTTGTGCTCAGTAACTTCTATTTTAGCCTATACCGTCTCCATCATTCTATGCTTAGCCACTATCTTTCTAGCTCTAGAGACAACAATGATCCTGTTTTGAACACCATATCTGCTAGTGGACCCGTCTGACATAGAGCTCAGGAAGGTTATGGAATTCTCCATGGTCGCGAAGGGCCTTTTGTTCACTTCTGTCGATACTATATGGGCTTGCTTCTTGGATTTTTTCATATCAATTTCATGATCTTCAATAATATCTAGGTAGGGCTGGAACTTGTCAGCTTCCATGATGATTTCATCCCAGATCAGATGCCTAGCGCTTTTTCGACCACCTGTTGGCTCAATTTGGCATTTTGCTGAGCCATTTCTTGGCATTTCTCCTCTACCCTTTCTCTTCCTTGTTCCTCTTTGACTCTTTCCTTTTCCAACTCCTCAATCTATTGTTTTAGTTTAATGAGCTCGGTATCCTTCAAGCCTATCTGGGACATTGCTTTGGAGAGGGAGCTGGTATCTATCTCTCCAGCCATACCTGTGGACTGAATTGTATTCTCTTTACTTCTGCTTTGGAGCTCATTTTTTGTCATTGTTATTTTGGGTTTCAATTCTGCTTCGCTATCTTTCAAAAGCTGGATACTTGCTTCCCACTATCTCCCTTTTTCTTCAAGCTTCAGTAGCTTACCCTTCTAGTCAATAGGCTCGGAGTTCAATACCTCTTTTTCCCTTTCGAATCCAACTAATTCATCCGCTTGAGTGAGCTGGGTGCTAGGGATTTTCAACTTCTTTTTTATAGTCTGGATCTCCTTTTCTCTATCATCGAGCAATTTTTGAGTCAAACTCCCTTTCTGCGCAGATCCTTCTATTTGCATAGCTTCCCTTTGCAAGCTGTTGATTTGGGCTTTGAGTGCTTTATTCTCCACTCTCGCCTTTCTTAACAAGTTCGAAGTTTTTGACTTACTCTCCTCTAGCTTACACATATGTATGGTAGCCTTAAGCAGTCTGGTATTCAGTATATCTCCAATCTCTTTGTTTAGGTGTATGATGTCAGTAGTGGGAACCTTTGAAAGGTTCACACTGACCTCGGACACCTTGTTCCCTATTGCCAAGGCCAAGTTAAGGGTATCAGTGGCATGATCCCTTACAAATTTCAGTGCCACGTTGGGCTAAGGCAATCGCAAGGCTTCACTGTATAGTTCTGTTGTCTCCTCAAAGGTTTTATCACCCCTCTCTCGGTAAGACCTCATCCATTCTTCTTTTTATGCATGCTTTCTCGGAGTCTGTCTGTCAAGCACATACTATTGTATTTGCAATTCAGCTGTCTCGGGCTCTTCCTGTCGTTGTTCTTTTATTAAATTATTCTTATTTTCCTGTCCCTTTTTGACATGTACCAATTGTTGTCCCGGTTCCACTTTCTGTTTCTTAGTCATGCTGGCAATGTCCATTTCTTCAATGTCCATGGGCATTGGACCCCCTCTTTTTATGGAACTTGTCGAATAGCTGACCAGTGATGAACATTCCCCTTCAATCGCAACTATTCTAATCAACTCTCTTTGGGGAGAAACTACCCCCGGTAGTTGTGAGCTAGTGTGCTACTAGGCGCCGGTATCTATTGGGGCAAGACTGGGGAAATCATCCCAATTCACCGCTTCTCTAAGTTCGGGTATCTCAGTGTGCTCGAAAGGCCTGCATTTGTGAGCTTTCCTTCTTTGGGAAATCACCTGGTGAGGGTCATAATTTATCGCTTGTCCCAGGGAAAACTCCATGCCTCTAAGCAAGTTGGCAACTAGGGGCAAAGCAGCCCTACTTCTAACTATGTATGGTTTTAATTCCCATGCAAAAATCAAACTTGAACTTTTCTTAAAGTTCAAGAAGTGTTCTTCTTCAACAATGAGTTTTTGCCGAATTAATTCTAGGGAGAAAATCCTGGGGGTTAAAATAGTGGGCAGGACGTAGGGTGGATGTATGAAGCCATACAACCTTATGGTAGTTCCAAATTCTGTGAGGAACCAGTCCCCTATATTCTTTCTATTTGACATTTGCAGTAATTACCTCATCTCAGGAAACACCCTAGGTAACCCTTCCTAAAAGAAGATTTCATATATTTTGGCCATCAATTGGTTCATGAATTTACAGTAATTCGTGGCCATATCAGCAGTGACTACCAATTCTTGTACTTGCGGGTCCTCCTCATTATAGGCTATGAACATCCTCAGCAAGAGGGACTGGAATCTGAACATTCTAGTGTCGTGGAAGTTTGCTAACTAAGAATGGATTTTCTAGGGTAGGAACTCATCAAATTTAAGGCAACAAGACTGACCGGATTGTTCAGGAAATTCAGGTTCGACCGAACAAGTACTTAAGACGAACAAAAGACTTGGCAATGACTCTGGGACGTATGTGTCGATATCTAGACCTAGGAACTGACTGGCCAGGTATATGCACCACTGAGTTTCTTCGTTGAATTGGCTGAGGTCAATAGGTTAAGATAGGTCGATAGGTTCACCATTGGGTTTAGAACAGGCCTTCAGGAAGGTTTCTTTACTCTCATCAATAGACTCTCTAAAACAACGTACAATGTCTTCTTCTCGGTAGTCTTGGGATATATGAGTGAATTCATCTGGGATATCCAGGGTTTTGCAGATGATAGAAGCTTGAACTGGGTAGAGTATTTTAGACTTATATTTATTCACAATAAAGCCTTCAGTGATAGAGAAATTTTATGCACACCATTCAACAAATTCAGGGCAATGGGGGGTTTGGTTTATAGAGAAGAAGTGGAAGAAGGAGTCAAAAACACCGCAGGTATCTCTACCTTGGTTCTTAAGAGCTTCCAATTGGCTTCTGGCGGTTTCAATAGCTTCTCCCACCATGATGGTATCAAAAATATCAACGTTTACATCTAACAGGCTCTCTTCTGTCCCCTGACCTGCGGCCTCAGGCTCTACATCATCTCTTACCCCAACCACTTCTATTCCATCCATTCTTAAATAACACTGAGGGGGTATAAAAGGCTTACCTTGTTCTGTAGCATAGTCTCCTGGTCGATCTAGGCTGGTGCTCTGGATGTGGTTGGATATTTGACAGCTTCGAGGTTTCATAAAGGACAAATCTTTGCAAGTTTGTGTGGGCCTCTTTACAGTTTTTCACACAATATAACCTCCACGCATTTCCCAGACGGTTTGCACTGCAGATCTTATTCTTCGCGACCTACACCATAGATATGTGGGGTTCTTTATGCCATGCCATTCCTTACCTCGCATGTGTACAACTCAACTATCGATCGAGACCGACTTCCTTCACAACCGTCGATCCAGACGGGCCCCACCACTCTTCGCGAAGCGAGGTTTTGTTTCCTTCCATGCTACTCCATATTACGAAACGAACTACAACCACTGATCTCCCTCCGTCTTCACATGCACCATCGATCAAAACAGCCCATACCATCCTTCGTGATCCGGAATGGTTTCTTTCATCCTTTCTATTTTGGGATGCGAAATCATTCTCAGTTGCAGATCTTCAGGGGTCCCAATATCGACCTTTGGATGCATTCGCTCTTTAAACCACTTCATAAATCTGAAAAATGGCTTGGGTCAGACATGTTCACCGTGCAGAATTGGTTTGACTCCGTTGATCCGCCCTCTGATCAACATCAGCCTTTGATCATGATTCCTTCTTTACGCCTCCAGCGCGACTCATGTTTCCTTCTTAGCCCCTTTCCTCCGCTCCATAGACCATTTCGCTACTTTCGGCATTCATCACCGAAGTTGGTTCCGAAGGCTGGGTGTTATCTTTGGTGTTCCCTCGGCTCCTTCTGTGAATACTACACTGCCTTCTCGATGGGGTTGAAGGACGTGAGTATCACTTATGCCCAAAATTTAGCGAAGTGTTAACATAACGATAATCACCAACACAACAAAAGGGATGACCACAATCACAAAAGACAAAATAAATTCAGAAGAGATCCTTCCAACATTCGATGCTACACTTGTGATGAGAAGGGACATTACCCTAGATATTGTCCCATAAACAGAGGCTCCTTCAACAAGAAGCCAAATAAGAAGATACATCATGCTCACACCATTGAAGATGACGAACCAACAATGAAGAGACTCAAAGTAGAAACCAATTCTTCAGTGATAAAGAATATGTCATGATCTCAAGACTCACAGGCACTATATCCCATGGAAGCAATGATTGGCTTGTAGGTAGTGGGGCATCCAAACATATGACGGGATACAAAGAATCATTCGTCAATCTATTTGAGCATGAGTCACCTCAAAAGGTGAAACTTGGGGATGGTTGTCAATACCCCATAAAAAGAAATGGGAATATTCCTACAAGCTAGACTCCGAGAAATATTTGAAGATGAAGGGAGTGTTATATGTTCCAAGATTGAAGAAGAATCTTCTCTCTATCTCTGCACTATATGCAAAGGGAATAAGAGTTGCATTTGTTGATGGCCAAGTCCTAATGTGGCCAAAAGGAAATACAATATAGTATGCAACAATGATTGGAGAGCAAGAGGGAGGCTTATACAAGTTGAAGGGACAACCTGAACAAGCATCGGTTCATGTCTCCATAGAACCAAGTGAACTATGGGACAAAAGGCTTGCACATGTGAAGTATAGAGCACTACCAATTGTAAGCAAAGTAGTTTCAGGACTTCCAGAAATCCAGACAAAGCATGAAATCAATTGCAAGGGATGTACGCAAGGAAAGAACATAAAGAAGACATTTCCCGGTAGTGAAAGAAGAGCAAAAGGAATACTTGACATAATCCACTCATATGTATGTGGACCTTTCCATCCAACTCACTAAGCGGGAATGTATACTATGTCTCCTTTATATATGATCTCTCATGTAAAACTTGGATATATTTCTTGAAAAGGGGAAAATGAAGTCTTCAACAAGTTCAAGGAATTAAAATCCTTAGTTGAAAATCACACTGAAAGGAAGATCAAGACTCTGCGATCAGATAATGGCAGATAATTCAACTCAGAAAAATTCAGGGAACTATGCAGAGAATATGGGATTAAGAGGGAGTTGAGCACTCCATACAATCCTCAAAATAATGGCATTGCAGAACGAAAGAACAAAATAATGAGGGAAGAAACAAAAGCAATGCTATATGACCAGGATCTTTCGATGCATCTATGGGCAGAAGCAACAAGGACAGTTGTGTATGTACAAAACTGTACTCCTCACCGAGTAATCAAAAACAAGACTCCTAAAGATGCTTTCTTAGGAGAGAAACCATAATTCATCCATCTTAGAATATTTGGCTTCCCAGTGTACATACACTCCAAAGGAAAAGAGGACCAAGCTCGATCCTTCAGGGAGGAAGGGGATATTCATAAGATACAATGACACCTCAAAGGACTACTAGAACAGGTATGATATTAGAACTTAAATATGATTTTCAGGTATGTTTTATTACCCCCAAATTACTTCTTCAAACTTTTTTAATGTTTTGTTCAAAGTAGGAGTCTTTACTAGTAAATTGGGGCTCCAATTCCCCCTTGGTAATTGCCAGAAATGGATTCTCAAATGGTCCCAAAGTCACTCAAATTTCAGAACAGAGGAATAATGTGTAAGGGACATTTTCAAAGTCTCATATGCATCATGTTTCAGTTTATACATGCCGTTATGACTCTTTCCAAACAGATCCGAAATCACAATTTCAACCCTTGGGGAAAATGCACCAAATCTTCTCCCAATGCAATAAAAATGAGTAAAATGGATTCCAATGATTAAGTACTGAACATTAGACTTGAAATAAACATTAATTATATTCTATTCATCATACATTTATCAAAATACATTCCTCCATTCGAAATGATAAGCATTACCATAGCATATATCAAAATAGAGTTGAAATGGTCAATGTTTGCTCATTAAAAGTCATTTTGACATACAAATATTGGGTATTTAGACTTGAAACTTTATGAGAGCGAATAAAATATCATTTTTACTGATTAAAATCATAAATATATCAGGAATATATCTCCCAAAGAGTACATGAGCTCACCCAAGGCGCAATCCCTCCATGAGCATGAATATGCAAAGAAATCTGGAAATGGTTGATAGAGAGTGTTGCAATAGAAGAATCCACATGCTTTCCTATAGCTTACACCTAAAAATAAGACTCCATTAAATCTCCTTGAAATACCTGAGTGGCCTCTCCAAACACCAACTTGTATTTGAATCTTTCACCCTCAAAATTGGCTAAGGCAAGAAAACTAGTCATCCACTAGCTCTCACCATTCACAAATGACAATTTCTCAAATGATCAAAATCCATTCTCTTGGTTGCTTCCTATATTTTATAAACATAATTAGCCTTCTAAGGTTCCCAATCCATCCACAAACTCAAGCCAATTCGAATTAGGGTGTGTGCTCATGATTTTCCATGTGTTCTCCCTTTCCTAGCCTTCCACCTTCCCCAAATTTGAGTTGGATCCCATTGAGCTTCCCCAACTCACATGAGAGCTCTCTTGGATGCTATATTTTGACCTGAAATGTTAGATATGTCAGATGTCAGCCTTCATTTCTTATTTGTGTCATAGGTTTCATAGCATCTTCATCATTGTTTTCATAGAGAAGGAAATCTAGTTCAACTATCTCACTAGCTCCAAAATGACTCTTCCTCTCCCATGTAAGTTACATTTCCTCCAAAATTCGACCTATGATGCATATGGACAAGTGTATTAGCCTTATAACTCATCACATAACCTTTAGGATTCCCATGGATTCGAAATTGCAAGAGGAGGATGCCATGTGCTCTAAATTTCTAGCTTTTGTGGGCCCCATAGTCTCTATGCTCAATTGCCACTTCAATTTTCTCTTGTATTTATTTAATAAGATACATTATTAAATATTTATCCCATTCTAATGTCTAAACATCATTCATTATCTCCATTATTAAAATTCCAAATGTATCCATCCAACCTAGGGAACTAGTAAGATTGATGGAATTGTCCTGCTATGCAATTATTTGAATGGGGACATTACAGCCCTCCCCATCCAAGATTGCTTGTACTCAAGCAATTTCAGATTTGGATGCTGTAAAATATTCTCCTCTTCCCATGTTGCATCTTCACTTGGTAGATCCTTCCATTGTACTAAGTATTCTTTGATAGTCCTGCTTCTCAATCTCCTTTCCCTTGTCTTCAAAATCTTTTCCGTAACAAGTGTGAGATGGCCTTCATCATCCAAGGGAGGAAGTATTTCTGAAGTGACAATGTTCTGACCAAGAGATTTTTTGAGACAAGAAACATGAAATACATTATGGATTTTAGTCCCTTCCGAAAGTTCCAATTCATATGCTACTTCCCCAATCTTCCGAACTACCTTGTATGGCCCATAGTATCTTGGTTTTAGCTTTTCTACCCCGTTATTTTTTAGAGAAGTTTGTTTGTATGGCTACAACCTAAAATATACTAAATCGTTAACCTAAATTTTCCTTTCTTTTCTATGTCTATTTGCATATTGTTTTTGTTGATTTTGGGCAACCTGCAAATTGTCTTTCAATAGCTTTAAAATTTCTTGGCTCTCTTCCACCCAATATTTAGCTTTAGGAGCTCTAATATCACCAAATATAATTTCAACAAAGGTAAGTGCATCATATCCATATAATGCTTTGAAAGGAGACATCCCAATTGACATATGAAAGGTGGTGTTGTACAAAAACTCACCCCAAGTGTAGCCATTTTCCCCATGCTTTTTGCTACTCTCCCACATAGTTTCTTAGGTACCCTTCCAACCATTGATTCACCCTCTCTATTTTTCCATCATTTTTTGGATGATAGCTTTTACTTGGAGTCAACTGAGTGCCCACCAATCGAAAAATTTATTTCCAAAAATCACTCCTGAATCTACTATCTCTATCACTTACAATGCTCTTGGAGAGCCCATGCAATCTGAATATTTCTTTGAAAAAAGTATCAGCCACTTTTGCAGCACAGAAGATGATGTAACAGCAAAGAAATGAGCAATTTTTTTCAATCTATCCACTACTACATATATGCAATCATTACCCAAATATTTGGGCAAACCGATGATGAAATCCATAGAGATATTGTCCCATTTTTGCTTTGGAATAGGCAATGGTTGCAATAAACCAGCAGGGAATGTAAGTTCTGATTTGTTTTTCTGACATACCTTACATTCACTCACATATTTCTGAACATCTTCCTTCAGCCCCTTCCAAAAGAATATTTTCCTCAATTGCCTATAAGTTTTGAAGATCCTCGGATGGCCAGCTAGTGGGGAATCATGTGCTTCTTGTAAAATTTTGTACTTGAGATTTGAACCTTGAACCAAATAAATTCTTCCCTTATAATATATCAGCCCATTCATAATCCCGTAGTTATCATCCCCCTTTATTCCATCTAATACATCACAAGCAAATTCATCTTTGGCATAATCAACTAGTAACATGTTTTTCCAATCCTTGGCAATGTCCATGAGAGAAAAATAAGGTCTTCGAGATAATGCATCTACTACAATGTTATTATTTCCTTTCACATATTCAATATCAAAATCATAAGCTTGAATATTGCTTACGCACTTTCGTTGCCTTTCATTTAGATCCTTTTGGGTGAGGAAATGCCTTAGACTATTGTGATCAATTTTCACCACAAACTTGTTTCCTACCAAGTATTGTCGAAACTTGGCCAATGCATGCATGATGACCAACATTTCTTTGTCATATACAGAATAAAGTTTTTCATGAGGCTGAAACTTTCTTCTCTCAAAGGCTATAGGGTGTTGGCCTTGCTTTAGGACAACCCCTATTCCTTCACATGAAGAATCACATTCAACAACAAAAGGCTTAGAAAAATTAGGTAATGCAAGTATGGGACAATTACTCATTACCTCTTTCATTTTATGGAATTCCTTTTCAGCCTCTTCATTCCACTTGAAATCATCCTTCTTAGTCAAATCAGTGAGTGGAGAATTCAACTTGGAGAACCCTTTCACAAACTTTCTATAATAGGTGCATATTCCAATGAAGCCTCTTAATTCAATGATGTTTTCTGGTGATGGCCATTCTAAGATAGCCTTTATTTTTTCCATGTGTAATTTCACTCCTTCTTGCCCAATAATGTGCCCAAGATACAATATTTCCTTCATCCCAAATTCACATTTAGACATCTTAGCAAACAAGGACTATTCTTGCAAAGTTTTCAACACAACCTCTAGATGTTGCAAGTGCTCTTCCCAAGTTTTACTGTAAATGAGAATATCATCAAAGAATACCAAAACAAACCTTCTAAGCTTCTTGCAAAATATTCTATTCATGCATGCTTGAAATGTTGATCCAGGAGGATCCAGGAAGGCCAAATTTTCAAAGTCCTCCAATCTCAGCAAAACTAGTGCCAGATCGAAGGGCTCATTGAGACGATTCCAACGGCGTTTGTTTCACATCAAACGGACTCTGTATGAGAAATTTATCGTGTTATGTTCTATGAGGTCAACAAGCAAAATTGGCAAAAAGAGGTGCCGTGTGGCACCACTGACAGGGTGACACGTGGCATTTGTACTGTACAAACATGATGACATGGCACCACTGACAGGGTGACACATGGCATCCGTACAGTATGGTCCAATCAGGATGCGACATGTGTCATGTATGGACGATGAGGTGGCAATCCGGACAGTAGTACGAACCAATCCGAATGCGACACATGTCAGTACAGAGGTGACTGCGCAACTTAGTTGGCAGTACGACAGATGAGTTGGCAGCTGATTGGGCGTTGAGGTGGACCAATCCAGAACTACCACATGGCAGCACCAGATTGGCCAATATTGATTGAAGTTCACCAAAATGTTGTTGCTTCGCCAGTTTCGAACTCCTGAACTCCCATACCCTGTCTCTGCGCCTTTACCAACTGTGCTGGTATTGTTCCTTGTATAATGTAGGGAAATAAATTTATTTAAAGTGGCATTTCGAGCCCCAAAGGAGTCGGGGCTTAGCCCTAACCTTGGTTCTTCCTCCAGCATGACCGGGAGCTCCGACCAGCACAGGAGCCCGCGCTCTATTTCAGCACATGTCGAATTATAAACTATATAAAATGGGTTATAAGTGGGTCTAAAAACAAGTTACGTTATAACAAATTTGTTTTAAAAAAAAACCATATTGTGGGTTCAATGAACCATGTGGTTTTGGGGGAAAAGAATTTTATTGTAATATTCTAAAAATATAAAATGTGGTTGGCATAGTTGTAACTATGTCAACTACATAATTTAAGAAGATCCTAACCAAGTGTGGGGAGTTGGAACCATATTCCTTCTTGGGAAAAATTTGTTGTAACTAAAGAATCATGAGGAGAATGTGGAGTGGGGCAAGCCAAGCCTATATAAACCCACTTAATTTCAATTTACAGAGCATGCTTTGGAGTGGAGACTTTGTAGCTAAAGGAGAGAAGGGAGATTGCGTAGCTCTGCAGGAGGAAGGTGCAAGTGTTTATACTCGTTTTACACCGTCTTCAGGCTTCAGAGTTGCTGGAAGCAGTCTGGTTGTGTTTTGGGCAGTGGTTCTCTTCCTGACCATTGTTGCCAAGGTATCATTGTATCATTGCCATGTATTTTGCCTTATGCTAAGATTATAGATCGGCCCTCCTATTGAGAAGCAGGCCCGGAGACGTAGTCCACCCTGGACGAACTCCGTTATCAACTTGTTGTCTTTATGTGTGTATTGTCTATGCTGTTTGGTTCTCTTCTTATGGATTTGTGCGCTTCATTCATGCTCTTTCTGTAATTCATGTTAATGTCATAGAGTAGCAAAGATCTTGTTTTCGGATCATGTGGTATCAAAGCAGGACTATTTGATGTTGGATTGTGAGTGTGGATGCTCACGAGGGCTAAACTGCAAGCTGGTGAGGGTACATTAGAGCCTTACAATTCCAAGATTAGACGTGCACACCGAAGGAGGAAGATGGATGCTAATGATGCCCGCATCGAGATGGAGGCAAAATTTCACAAGGTCTTCTACATGATGGCCGACAAGGTAGACAAGTTTTTTGCAGACTATGAAGAACGCATGGCAAAAGAAACAAAAGGTAGTGAAGTAAAGAAGGAAGACAAAGAAGTGAAGGACGAAGGCAACACTTCAGTTAACCAAGGAGGAGGTGGCGAAGAGCCTCCTAAGCCTCCCTCTTCACCTTCAGCTTCAAGCACAAGTTCAAGTGCTTCTTCCTCATCTCCTTCTCAGCATCCCAAGGTTCCTCACAAAGTGCCTCAAAAGAAGCCCTTATTGAAGCTCGATGTGAAGTTTGATTTGCCCATGTTCAATGGGGAAGCGAATGCAGAGAAGTTGAACAATTGGATAAGGCGAATTGAGGTCTATTGCCGAGTCCAGCAGATCAAAGAAGAAGATGTGAAGATTCAGTTGGCTTCACTTCGGCTGACAGGCACCGCACTTGTATGGTGGGAAAGCAAGCTTCAGCAAGGTAGCAAACAAATGGGTAATCTTCTCTCATCGTGGTCTGCTTTCATTTCTACTTTACGTAAGTAATTTTATCCGTTGGGTTATGTTCAAAAGGCTATGATGGATTAGCAAAGTTTTAGACAAGGCAAGGGTCAGAGTGTTCAGAATTTTATTGAATAATTTAGAAAGAAAGCCCTAGAGTTGAATATTTCTTTAGATTCTCCTGACACTCTTTTGAAGTACATTGGTGCTCTCCATCATTATCTACACCATACTTTGTTGTTGTTGAATCCTACTAGTGTGGATGAAGGAAGTGTTTAGGCTACTCATCTTGAGAGCAAGGGGAAGCATTTGCAAGAAGACCATCTAAAGAAGCCTTTCAAGCCCAACAACAACCACAAGTCCAAAAAGAAAGACAACAGCAAGAAGACAGCTACTACCAAGAAGGAAGGAGGAAAGATCCATTACAAACATTGCGACACTGATGGGCACGATGAAGAAAGTTGTTTGAAGTTGCATCCTGAACAGAGGCCAAAGCATTATGGAGGCAAAAAGAAGAAAAAGACCATTGCAACAACGCAACGAGATTTGGGTTCCGACTCAGGTGACGAAACCATGATCATAGCCGTGGGAATGCAAGGTAACAAAACTCCTCATATTGGTTCAAGTTCTACTCATGTTTCTAAATAAAATGATAAAAGAAGAAGTGAGTTGTTTCACATCAGAGTTGTGTCTAAGCATACAAAGATTGAAACATTATTTGATTCGGGTTCTCAAGTAAATTTGATCTCAGAATCAGTTGTTAAGAAGTTGGGCATACAGACTAAACCTCACCCCAAGCCTTATACTCTTGGATGGGTATGTGATAATGCTAAGCTACAGGTGACTAAGCAATGCAGGTTAAGGTTTTCTATTGCTTCAAAGTTGATCGATGAGGTGGACTTAGATGTTGTTCCTCTTGACAGCTGCGGTGTCGTATTGGGAAGCCCATACTTGTATGATTGAAAAGCAGTATTCTTCCATCATGAGAACAAGTACCATCTCACCAAAAATGGGGTGGAGTACATTGTGAGAGCTCACAGTATGAAGGCTAACACCACTCTTGTTAGTGCAGGACTGATGAAACAGCTCATCAACACTAATAAGAGATACATGCTCATGGTTGTGAGAGCAAAAGATGCTGAGGCATCCGATGCTTTCAAAGGTTGTGATCCTTCTCATAAAAAGGCTATGATGGATATTGTGGCTAACTATGATGAAATATTTCAGGAACCTACAGGTTTTCCTCCCAAAAGGGAGATTCAACATGAGATTCATCTCCAGCAGGATGCCCCTCTTCCTAATGTGGGCATGTACAGGTTGTCTACAGTTGAAATGGCAGAGATTAAGAAGCAGGTTCAAGACTTGTTGGATCAAGGAGTGATCAGACCCAGCTCCTCTCCATGTGGTTCGCCGATTGTGTTGGTGATGAAGAAAGATGGCACATGGAGGATGTGCGTTGACTATCGGGCTCTCAACAAGATCACGATCAAGAATCGATACCCGCTTCCTCGCATAGATGACTTGCTCGACCAGTTGAAAGATGTTGTGTTCTTTACCAAGTTGGATTTGCGCAGTGGCTACCACCAAATTAGAATTGCAGAAAGTGATGTGTAGAAGACGGCCTTCAAGACCAAGCAAGGTCTATTTGAGTGGTTGGTGATGCCCTTTGGGCTTTGGAATGCACCTGCAACCTTCATGCGGGTAATGAATGATGTTTTCCGGCCATTCTTAGATGATTTTGTCATTGTATACTTAGATGATATCTTGGTCTTTAGCAAAACTTGGGAAGCACATGTGGGGCATGTAAAGCAAGTATTAGATACTTTGAAAAAGGAGAAATTGTATGTAAAATTGTCAGAGTGTGAATTTGGCAAAACTTCATTAGTTTACTTGGGTCATATTGTAGGAGGTGGAAATTTAAAAATTGATCCTTCAAAAGTTGATGTAATTGTCAATTGGCCTAAGCCTACTAACACTACTGAAGTGAGAAGCTTTTTAGGAGTTGTTCAATATTGGAGAAGGTTCATTCAGAACTTCTAATACATAGCATCTCCTTTGCATGCCTTAACAAGTGTAAAGAAATCCTTCCAGTGGGGAGGTAAGCAGCAGAAAGCCTTCGACACATTGAAGGGAAAGATCAGCACCGCCCCAGTCCTAGCCTTGCCCAATTTATAGCAGCCATTTGAGATAGAGACAGATGCCAATGGATATGCCATGGGGACAGTATTGATGCAGCACCGCAAGCTTATTTGCTACCATTCAGAGACTTTTACTCAAGCAGTGATCAACTACCCCACCTATGACAAAGAGTTGTATGCTTTGGTTCAAAGTGTCAAGAAGTGGAAGCACTACTTGATGGGTAAGGAGACGATCATCCATACCGATCATCAGCCCTTGTAGTATCTCCAGCCCCAAACTAAGCTCCAGCAAGCTCGTCATTTCAGGTGGATGGGATTTCTTCAACAATTCCATCTAGTGATCAAGTACAAGAAGGGTACTAGTAACAAAGTGGCAGATATGCTCTCTAGACCTCCTATTGTTGCATCTACTGTTTTGAAAAATGCTTCTTTGTCCCACGAAAGTTATATTGAGCAGTATGCTACTGATGATGATTTCAAGGAGATTTATGAGAAGTTAACCAATGGCACACAGGTGGAAGACTACTATTTGCAGGGAATTTTTCTCTATCATTTGGGCAAGTTATGTGTTCCTATCAGTGAAAGAGTCCATGTAATACGAGAAGCTCATACTTCTCTTGTATCAGGGCATTTTGGGGTAGGTAAGACTTTGGCTCATTTGCAAAGACTTGTGTATTGGCCTCGCATGAAAGACATTGTAACAAAGTATGGAAAGGGGTGTGTGATGTGCTCTACTTGTAAGCCCAGTAATAGAAAATTGGGGCTGTACTCACCACTTCTTGTTCCTTCCCATCCTTGGGAAAGCATTTCCATGGATTTTTTGGGGGGTTTGCCTATGTCTAGGAGGGATCATGACTACTTGTATGTGGTCATGGATAGGTTTAGCAATATGTGTATTCTTATGCCATGTAAAAAGTAGGTCACTGCAGAGCAAGCTGCTTCTCTCTTCTTTCAGCATGTATGGGTTCACTTTGGACTTCCTACGTCCATTATCTTGGATCAGGACTTCCGATTCCTTGGAGATTTTTGGACAAAGTTATGGTGTATGATGGAAACCAAGCTGAAGAGGAGCATCGCTTTCCATCCACAGACCGACAGACAAACAGAGGTATTCAACAGGACAGTTGTCCATTTGCTTCGAGGCTATTGCAACAAGCATCCTAAGTTATGGGATGAACAGATCCAGTATGTGCAGCATGCCTACAACAGGGCTATGCATTCTTCCACTCAGAGGTCACCATTTGAGACATGCTTTGGGTACTTGCCAAAGACTCCATTGGACTTGAATTATGGGAGAGAGGTTGGTTCAAGCACTTCCAAGGATGAAGACAAAGCCCGCAGGTTCATTCAGAGAGTTCAACAGGTACATCAAGCAGTGCAAGAGCAGTTGGTGAAGAGTCAAGCCTAGTACAAGGCTCGCCATGAAAAGCATAGAGTTGATCATCAGTTTTAGGTGGGAGATCAAGTTTGGCTTCACATCAGTAAGGAGAGGATGAAAGGAGAAGGCAAGAAGATCAAGCCTATTAGATATGGTCCCTTCACCATCTTGGAGAAGATTGGGACGAATGCTTTTCGCTTAGAGCTACCGCCATACATGTAGATCTACTCAGTGGTGAATGTGGAGAACTTGAAACTCTATGAGCCTCCCATGATCATGGATGAAAGGGAGAATGTCTCATTGCCATCAGTTGATGAAATTGCTCCTGAGTACATGGATGAGCTAAAGGAAGATGTCATCTTGGACAGAAGGACAAGGACTTCTCGCAGAGGTGATGTTGATTATCTTCGAGTGGGCATCAGAGGCACTCATCCAAGAAAAGCTAAGTGGATCGAGAAGGACAAAGTGAGGGAGAAATTCCCTCACCTATCTGTCGATTAGTAAAGGCTAGAGGAGGCCAAAAGCGTCTCAGTGGGGAGGAATGATCTAGGAGGATCCAGGAAGGCCAAATTTTCAAAGTCCTCCAATCTCAACAAAACTAGTGCTAGATCTAAGGGCTCGTTGAGACTATTCCAACGGTGTTTGTTTCACCTCAAACCAACTCCGTATGAGAAACTTATCACGTTCTGTTCTATGAGGTCAATAGGCAAAATTGGCAAAAAGAGGTGCCACGTGGCACCACTGACATGGTGACACGTGGCATCCATACTATACAAACATGATGGCAAGGCACCACTGACAGGGTGACACATGGCATCTGTACAGTACGTTCCAATCATGATGCGACACGTGTCATGTACAGACAATGAGGTGGCAATCCATATAGCAGTGCGGACCAATTCGAATGCGACACGTGTTAGTACAGAGGTGACTGTGCAACTTAGTTGGCAGTACAGCAGATGAGTTGGCAGTTGATTGGGCGTTGAGGTGGACCAATCCGGAACTGCCACGTGGCAGCACCGGATTGGCCAATATTGATTGAAGTTCACCAAAATGTGGCTGCTCCACCGGTTTCGAACTCCTGACCTCCCATACCCTGTCTCTGCGCCTTTACCAACTACGCTGGTAGTGTTCCTTGTATAATGTAGGGAAATAAATTTATTTAAAGTGGCATTTCGAGCCCCAAAGGAGCCGGGGCTTAGCCCCGACCTTGGTTCTTCCTCCAGGGTGACCGGGAGCTCCAACCGGCACGAGAGCCCACGCTCTATTTCAGCACATGTCGAATTATAAACTATATAAAATGGGTTATAAGTGGGTCTAAAAACAAGTTACGTTATAACAAATTTGTTTTTAAAAAAAAACATATTATGGGTTCAATGAACCATGTGGTTTTGGGGGAAAAGAATTTTATTGTAATATTCTAAAAATATAAAATGTGATTGGCATAGTTGTAACTATGTCAACTACATAATTTAAGAAGAGCCTAACCAGGTGTGGGGAGTTGGAACCATATTCCTTCTTGGGCAAAATTTGTTGTAACTAAAGAATCATGAGGAGAATGTGGAGTGGGGCAAGCCAAGCCTATATAAACCCATTTAATTTCCATTTACAAAGCATGCTTTGGAGTGGAGACTTTGTAGCTAAAGGAGAGAAGGGAGATTGCGTAGCTCTACAGGAAGAAGGTACGAGTGTTTATACTTGTTTTACACCGTCTTCAGGCTTCGGAGTTGCTGGAAGCAGTCTGGTTGTGTTTTGGGCAGCAGTTCTCTTCGTGACCATTGTCGCCAAGGTATCATTGTATCATTGCCATGTATTTGCCTTATGCTGAGATTATAGATCGGCCCTCCTATTGAGAAGCAAACCCGGAGACGTAGTCCATCCTGGATGAACTCCATTATCAACTTGTTGTCTTTATGTGCGTATTGTCTATGTTGTTTGGTTCTCTTCTTATGGATTTGTGAGCTTCATTCATGCTCTTTATGCAATTCATGTTAACGTCATAGAGTAGAAAAGATCTTGTTTTCGGATCAAATGTGGTTGTATCATTGGTTAACCCAAATTGCATAACAAGAAACTCAAAGTGATCATAATGACATCGAAAAGCAATCTTTTACACATCTTCTTCCTTCATTCGAATTTGGTGATAACCTGATCTAAGGTCAATTTTAGAGAAATATTTGGCTCCAAATAGCTCATACATGAACTCATCAATCCTAGGAATAGGAAACCTATTCCTGATGGTCTTCTTGTTCAAGGCTCTAAAATCTATACACGTCCTCAAAGTTCCATCTTCCTTCTTTACCAACACTACTGAAGAAGCATAAGGGCTAGAGCTTGGTCTAATGAGTCCCAACTCTAATAGTTCTTGGATGGCCTTCTCAATCTCATCTTTGAATTTCTTGGGATCTATATAGGGTGGTATCTGAATGGGTGAAGTACCCTCCTCCAAAACAATGTTGTGCTCAACCCCCCTATCAGGTAGTCTACCATGTGGGAGATCACTAAAAAAAATTTCATACTTTTTCAATAGTTTCTCTGTCTCCTTTGGGTGTTCAAAAACCTTTATGTTTTGCTTAGGAGATGTGATATGACATTCAGCAGCCCATTCTATGTCCCCATGCCTCAATATACATCTCATACTATTGCAATTCACTACTTGATTTGGGTAAGTGTGTTGCCCTCTCACAACCCTTAATACACCTTTCGAATCTTGAAATTTCATTTCATGAATTTGATATTTTACTGTATGCTCCCCTATAGAATACATCCATTGCACTCCCAAAACCAAATTAGTATCAACAACATCAACCATATAAAAACTCTCAACAAAATTATAGTTACCTATGGTGACTTGCAGCTTTAGAACCCATGTTTTGCACTACATTGTGTTGTGTCCGGGAATGACAACTGTGAAGCCATCGAATGGTTCAGTAACTATATTCCTTTTCTCCACCATATCTACATCAATGAATTTATGTGTGGCTCCTCCATCTACCCTGAAGCTCTTTGTCCTAATACCACACCCTTGCATCGAATAATGTGATAGCGAGGCACTGCTGAAATTACTGCCACTGCCATTCTTGCTTTGTCCAGTGAAGGCTGATTTTCTTCTTGTATTTCTTCTTCAGTTGCTATCTCATATGCTTCCTCTTTATCTGAATCGTGTCCTTCTTCATCCATTCCCCCTTCATACTCATCATTATCAGAAAATACTTCTACATATTGAGCTTTTCCCTTAGTGTATTTATGCCCCAGTGTCCATGGTTGAAAGCATGTGAAGCGCAATTTTTTTCTTCGAATTTCATCCGTATTTAGTCCTTGTTTCTTATTCTTTTCAATTGAATCTCTTTGCAAAGGCTTCTTATCTTATATAGATTAATTCTTTCAGCAACAAACAACTTCCATGTAATTAGACCAACAACTACTTCACACATTTATTGACTTCACCAGTGCGACCGAAGTGCGACATATATAGTAACAAAAGAATTCCATCTTTCTCCAATCCATGAGCCCAATTAATGGGGGCCAATTCAATATGACCACCTTCTATCTGTTGCACTGAAGTCATGTATTTGGATTAATGAAATTCTTGGAACTTCCTCAAGTCATGCTCTGTGAACATCAATTTCTCCAGATTTGACATGTTGTTTGCCATGATTTTAACACTAGGAGGACTTATTATCTTAACTAACATATACTTTGCATTTTTGTGTATTACAACCTTTCGAGCATTCTCTTATGCGATGGTATGTACATAGGAAACATGGTTGCATACCGTGAGCCTGAAGCCTCAGCATCATGCGTAGCTTTCAGTTGTATCTCAGGCATAAGAACAAGACCATCGGTTCGATTCTTTCTCGACAGATTGACAGTAGTAGGCCATGAAATAATATCAGGCGCATCCTCAACAATGGGTAGGAACCTCCACACCATACCCCTGCATAGTGCTTGAACTCGAAATGGGAATCTCCATGATTGAAATTTTCAACAAAAGAAGTTGCAAACAAGTTCTTGGCTCAATAGACTCAGAATTTGGTGTAATGAGAAACTGGCTCATGCATGGAGATGAAATAGACTTACAGATGCAGTAAATCAGCTAATCATGTGGGTCATTATTCCAACTTGATCTACAATATTTGAGAAGAGATGGCGACTAATATTTTGACACGCTAGAGTCTTTTTGGGAATTTATGATAAAGCCCCATTAAGGCCATCACTTTCCTCACCATAAAAGCAGGAAATTATTATGCATTAATTATAGACTTGACAAAAAATCCCGCCTCCAAAATATTCTGCAATCAAAATCGCAATACTATACAACTTGATCTTGCGACAAAAGTATATCAGGAAACAACCTATATACTGACTTCATCAAACAATTTCCAACTTATATACATGACCCCCCCTTTTTCCATCTATTTAAAACTTCAAATAATGTCGGCTTAGTCTTGCGACGAATGACTATATCGATAGGGTTTTAGTCGATTCCCATTTACAAACGCATCATAGGGAGTACCATATAATTTATGCAATTTAACTGCACCTCCATCCGTGACATAAGTAACAACATAAGGTCTGAACCAATGAGTACGAAGCTTACCAAGGTGTTTCTTTCAGAGCTACATCTAAAGCTAGTAATAGTTGAGGTTCAATTCTCTTATCTTCAAATTCTGTCAAGAACGTGTATAAGTTAGGTAATCCTTTAGAAGTAAGTAGATCACCTACCTCAGTACCTACCCATCATAGATACTTTGTAATCCTTGCACATTTTCGCATTGATACTTCATGTAGTCAATTATGTCAGTTTTCAAATGCCTCTCCTGAATCTGACGAACAAGAGCTAATACTTTGCCAACTCAATTTACCATCAGCTATAGGATTAATATAATCATATTTTGTAGAGGAAATGTTGTAGATGTTATCCATGTATTCTTCTTGGAATTCTCCTTTTACTGGCTCTGCATAACACTTTCCTTCCAATGGATCAATAGGTGTGACCACCCTCATTTCTGAATCTTCAAATGATAACACACGCTTCTTAAAATTTATAATAGTCTTGTTTTCCATAGCCCAATCAATACAGTGTCGGATAAGTATTGGTATCATCGAAAATCTCAATTACCTCAAAGTCTACATGAGTCCGTAGGCCTTCCACCTCAACAAGAACTTGTGGTAGTCGACCAATAAGTAAAACTGTCAACTAGTTTTCTAAACTTAACTAGACAGGTGACCATACCAACTTTGGTTTCCCCATACTTTACCATGTCTGTCTTGTAAGAATATTAACATCTGACCCATATCCAAAATAATGAAATCCATATCATAATCACCTATATGAGCACTCAGTCGCAGTTCCCATCCAATATTCATCCTCCTGTGAATATGGTTAACACTTTTTCCTCGTCGTGGATTCATCTATGGTTCTTCTATTGATGTTGAAAATTCTGCCAAAGCATCTTTATTCTTAGTAAGGGTCAAACATCTCTTTATAAAATTCTTTAAAATACTCACCACTTTTGTCGACCCTCTTGGAATTGATCGGTCGAAGCAAGGTGGCATATCAATGACTGATCCTTCGTCGAACATTGGGGTATTGACATAATTCCCCATTAGTTTCATCGATAGATGTTGAGGCACAATTTCTATCCAAAAATTCATTATGTGTGTCAAAGCAAGTTCATTTTTCCTTCTGAACATCAAATGGGATCTTTCTTTGTACCAAAGGTCATATTCGTGTACCTAGCCAAGGTTCTCCTCGATCATCACCAGCCGCAACACCTACCTAGTTATAACAACAATAGTAGGTTCCCTTGGTTCAGCAGAAATCTTATGAACATTTTGGTTCAAATTTTGGTGGTGGATTTTGATTCCCAGCAATCTTATCTTACCACTTAGCAATAAGTTGTGGGCGATCCTCAATCATATGATCCATTGCTTTACAATATGAGCAGGTTGTCATTGGATCGGTACAGTCTTTGGCATAATGTCCATCTTGCCCACAATTATAACAGATAACCTATCCTCCTCCTTTAATGCATCCTCTGAAGTTACCACCTCCCCTATGCTGAGGAAATTATGCTTGTTCTCGCTCCACTTGCATTTGTTCATCATTTTTCATTAAATAAGTATCCACAGTCTTCTCCTAGAGAAATCGGTATGATCTATAGTCATTTTCATCATGACTTACTAATCGACAAAATTTACAATAAAGCCTAGCAGGTGTATTTACTATCTTCTGTATATAAAAGCATTCATCTTCCATATGACTTATGGTCTGACAGATTCCACGACATCCCTTGTGAATTCAATGGATTTGGTGCACCCAAAGCAAGGTAATCCAGTAAAGAAGGACAATAATCTTTATGATGTCCTTCAATTTTCCATTTTGTACACCATACTTCTTCACTAGTCTCTTTTCCCTTTTTAATATCTTGTATTTGCAGCGATATATTAGCTAACTATGACTGAATATGCATAATTCCTATTTTAGTTTCTCCGACTGACGAAGCTTCTAACTTCATAATGTGCTCAAGAGCCTCTACGTAGAAACTATCTTTTGTTGCATTAGGGGAACTCAAATATGAGGCAACAGGGCAACAATGTATTATTCCTTATGTTGCACATCAGACATCTAGAAACTAACCTTAGCCATTAGAGTCTTAAATATCTTATCAAAGTCCCAAATAGACTCACCTGGCATTTTTTTGATTTCCTTTAACTCTATTATGCATCATGACTTAGATTTAGGTTTCCTAAATTCATTTACTAATCCAGTCTGAATCTCAGCTAGCATTTTCAGAGGACTTCCAATAGAGGCCACAAAGAACTTCATAAACCAATCAAGGGCATGACCCCTAAAAGTTCTAACCACTTGAGCTCTTTTTACGACCTCATCTTGGACCCGTCGTAGGGTCCATACAACTTCACACAAAAACTAGTGTTTTTCTAGGTCTTCCAACCCATTCCCATTGAATATAGGTAATTTCATGTCATTCCTGACCATCCTATGCCTTTGGGGTACTGACGATCCCGAATTAGATAAACCACCATTCGGACCAATAGGAACTTGTTGACTACTATCATGGCTATTACTATTACTTTGATTTGATAAAAAAACACTTATAAATACTTTTGGGTCTTACCTCGGATACTGGAAATGACCGTGGATTAGTAGGCATGTCATGGCCTTGGGCCTGGTTCAAAGCTGGATCATCTCCCTCATCTTCAGAAATAAGGCAATATTCCTCTTCTTCATCGCAAGGCTCCTCGTCGAGATGTGGCACTAACTCATAGTCACCTCTTTCGGTCACGCTGCAACTCTCTTTCTCTGTCGCAGTCCTTCTCCTCTTACCTAACCTGAATCTTTTCCCACTCCTTAGGCATCTACCGTCTTCATCAATCTCACTCCAATATGAGAACATTTCAACTTACTTTACCCATCTTTTCCAAGCCTTCCTCCCGTCACTACCCATGTTCTCCACGCACAATGGTTCACTTGTCAGACTCCATCCTTAAAATTACTTTTTCACACACCAACATCTTTATCCAACTCTTTAAAGACTTCAAAAATATGCCTCTGGGACGTTGGAAAAATTCCCTCTCAGCTTCACTAAAATACTTAATAGTATCTATGGCAATCTTAGTAATATACCCCTCCAAAATGCTATATCCCAAAAGTCGATAGCCCTCGAAATAGGATTAATAACACTTTCCAATCATTGAATTAATTTAGGAGTCCATTCCATAGGTTCTCCTCCTTGAAAATATTTCCTTTGACCAACCAACCATGCTAAGAATTCATACAATACAATGGGAAATTCACTGAAAAAGATCTCATGAATATCAGAGTAAACATACCTTCCCAACCATTCAACTGGAGTAAGCTTCTTCTTATGCAAATTCTCAAGCCTTCTAGTTGACCAATCTTTAATCTTAGGCTTCGTTGGATGCCAAAACATATCCCTCTCGCAATGATCCCGGTCCCAACAACAAAACCGTTTGTTGGATCGACTCGACTCAACCTAGGTTCACCTTCACGACCCGTCCAACAAAACCTAGGGTACCGACCCGACAGAACAAGGCTCCGTCAGCAACACCTGCTATACAAGTGTCGTCTCACCCGAGATACCTTCTGGGACCTGTAAGAACCAGACCTCTACAGCGACGGAAGGGGATCTTTCCATACCAATGATCAACAAACAATAAAACAACACTATTACAACAAATCTCATTGATAATTAATTCAGAAAACAACACTCTGTGACAACTTGTCATTTGATTCCATTTACCATTTAATTATCTATCCTGAATTCTTAATCAATAACATTATCGGTTGCAACAGATCAAAAAAAAAACACATACACACATATAAGCATACACCATTTGACACAGGCATTTTAACATGGAAACCCATATGGAAAAAAACCACAAAAGCGCTCTTCATATGGCCTAAGTCCTGTCTAGAACACTTTATGTATATGCATACAATCTACAGACTTATTCATCAAAATCTTCAGTACATTAGATCTACGCACACAGCCTGCAAATCGACAAAACTTCTTTGCCATGACTCTTACTCATTAGTTTCATACAAAATTGGCATGTATTACATTAAACTTCAACTCATTTTATCATACTATCAACAACCCCGATCTACTCAACCCATTACATTTTTATATGCAACTAACGCTCTTTTTACATCCATGCCCACTACCCGTTAGTGGACATTCTTTCTAACTAACTCACTGCATGCATTAATGATTACCCAAAAATTCCTCAAAATTCTGAAGTTGACCCTTTTCAACTCCCACTTCGTCATGACCCGGTTCACACCTTGATCAGACTTTACAAAACTTTTTACAACAAACTATCCTTGGGCCAACATTTTTTTTACAAAAACGAGTAGGTTATATATTAAAACTCAGCAATGGAACCACTGAAAATTACAAATATGGTTTATGCAAACCAGTACATATTCCACTTCATCCATGCTCAACAACCTCTCCAGTTACACCAGAACCATGTCTTTTAGGGTGGGAAATCTAAACTTAAGTGTTGATTTACATAAATTTCATTTCTACCTAAAGCCATTGATTTATTAGCAGCATGATCCGCCATAGCATTTAGCTCACAAAGGATATGAAAAAATTATATCTTTCTAAACGACTTAGAGATGGATTTAATTCTTTTAATCAACCTATCTAACCTTAGATTCCTGCAGTGACTTGCCCCATTCATTGCTTGGATTATTAACCGGGTGTCTCCAAAGACCATGACTTCAGCCACTCCTTTATCCTTCAGCTGCTTGAGTCCTTCCCATAACCCATACGCCTCGGCCATATTACTGGAATCTTGCCCAATATTCCAATAGTACCCAGTTTTAGTTTTCCCTTCCAGGCAAATGACGACCCCTCCCCCTCCTGCCATCCCTGGATTCCCCTTAGAAGCTCCGTAAAAAAACAATTTAAAAATCTTCCTTTCTTTCATCCAATTCTCAAATTGAGACTTATCAAGTCTTATTTCCCAATTTTCCAATTGTTTTTTGCCCAAGTTAGATTCAGCAGAAAAGTTGAGGCTTTGCAACCAATTACCTTCATTTTCAGTCAATTTGGCTTTGTTTTTGGGGATCACCATGGAACTTACAATATCTCCCATTAAAGCATGTGTCTTGATTGCTATTTTCCAAGCAGGTTGAGCTTTATCTTGGAAAGTTCTATGCTTACGTTCAATCCATATGCACCAACAAATGATTTTTGGGAGCTTCATCCAGCAATCTCTAAAACCTTTTTTCTGATCTAGATCTCCATTGTACGTCTACTCCCAATCGATGAGGCACTGTTGAATATTGCCCGACAATTGAATCCCATCCACCCAAGGTTTCATCATTTGATTCCACATAATCCTGGCATAGAGACAGTCAAAGAATACATGTTGAATGGTCTTGCTGGTTGTAGAGCACAGTGGGCACCAAAAGGGACCCATGAAGCCTCTCCTCTCCAGATTTTCGCCGGTGAGAATTCTCCCATGCACCAGCGTCCAAGTAAACAAATCTATCTTGGGTAGCGTTTTGCATTCCCACAACCTTTTCCATATTGTCAGATTGCATGGAACTGTTGGAAATGTAGCAAATTTCTTATAGCCTTCATTCGTCGTGTAATTGCCGGAGCAACTTCCCCATCCACGGTGATCTCTTCTTCCCTTGGCCACCGGTGCAATGCTTAATAAATAGCTTAGCAGTTGATTCTTTTCATCCTCAAGTTATGCAAGGCACTCTGGCAGGAGCCATCCAACCCAACGATTTGGAGATTCGATTTCCCAGACAGAGATATCCCACAACGTTATGATTTCTTGCATGTCCATCCAGTGTTTGATTCCTGGGAGAAAGGGGGGAGGCTTCCCAAGTATTGTTGGTGGGCACCATTTTTTTACCTATTTTGCCATCTAAATACATTCCAATTTTCTCCATAAACCTTCATACTTGATCCATAAAACCTTAATTTCATCCACAAAACTTTGGTCAAAGGTATAAATGTTGTTGCTTCTTAATAAATTGAATTATGAGATTTTTAAGGCATTTAAATTAAGGTTTTATTCAAAATTACAAAATGTGCTAACTTCCCGTAATTTCTCCTAGGTTGGATACTTGCAGGCTAGCTAGGCACAAACTGAGAGATGGGAGGAAGATCCTCGATGTCCAAGGATGGTTAAATTTCTAACAAACATATGATATGGCTTTCACAGGTGTCGAGTCAATGCCGGTCAAAGACGACCACCTGTGCTACCACTTAGCATGAAAACATGACAGTTTCGATTTTGCCTATTTTTGATGGATCTGATGGAGGATCTCGAGGGTCGAGAAAAATATTAGGAGCATATCATTATGAGTCTCCCATATTTGTAGCATTTCAGTTTTTAAAAAGAATTGTATAAGTATTTGATTTTACAGAGGAAAAAAACTCCTGGGATAATAGACGTATGACTTTGAAATAAAGACTGAGGATTTGATAAATTACTGTGTATGTTCATTTCTATATGGTGAATGCAATTGAGTTTTAGAGCTCTGTGATTTTCTTTGTGTGTGTAAGCAAAGAATTGGAGGGCCCCCTTTGCCAAGTCTGCACACATATTTCTGCTTCGTTGCATGTGGTATGTTTTAGTTGAATCCTGTAGAAGTCGATTTTCTTTATTTTAATTACTCATACATTGCAGAACGAGTTAGATTATATGAATAGGGTTATGATCTCTACGCTGTAGGAGTGATTTCAATTGCATTGCTTATTCGATATCAAACCGTTGAAGATAGTTATACATTGTGAATTGTCTTCTTGTAAAGGAAATCAATGATTGTTTGCTTTCAACAGTGAGATATTAGGCATTGTATTGTGATTTATTTTTAAGATTTAGGTTCAGTATATTTTTTTTATTTCAGAATATTTCATATATGAATTGCTGGTTAAACTAAGATATCGAATGAAGTTGCTTCTGTAAGGGAGGTTTTGCATTTCAAAGTTACAGCATTCTAGCATTAAATAGATTTGTTTCATAAGTAAATTGAATTTCTAGTTAGGTCTAGCTATGAGTCTCTATATTCGGGATATGCCTCTAAGTCTCACAAACTCCGGATTGACATAAACTTAAGGTCTAATTTACACCAGTGGATTGGAACCCAACATTTGGCGCCATTGCCGGGGAGGCATTTTAGAACTAGACTTAAGAACTTTAATTCTCTTATAAAAAGAAAATTTCAAAAACACGGAATAGATTCTAGTTTTATGTCAAGACAAAGAGACAAAAAAGGAAGATTTATCAAAAACCTCCCAAAAATAGAAGTAACGGGAACTTCTTTATCTGATCAAAAAGGACTCATTACAACTATTGATACTTTTGAAATGGCTGAAGAAGAAACATCAAAAGGGCCAACTGCAGAACAGAGAAGGGAGTATGAGAGAAGGTTAGAAATTGAAAATAAACTAAGACAAGAGAGAAGGGAAGAAGAGAGAAGACATGATAGGGAAGAAGAGAGAAGGTATGAAAGGGATGAAAGAGCAGAAGAAGATCAAGAATCCACCTTTAAATTCCCCATCTTGGACACTAGCATCATCCTAGGGGAAGAGGTAAAGATGAAAAATATTCCACCGTCTGTTCTACCAAATTTCTATGGTATGACTTCTGAAGATCCGGATTCTTTCTTATTCGAATTTGATATCTTATGTCGTACCTATGGATATACTGATGACACCCACAAACTTCATCTTTTCCCTGCTACTCTTAAAGCAACTGCCTTGAAATGGTTCATGGGATTAGGAGAGCATTCTATAATTAGCTGGGATGAGATGAGGAAAAATTTTCTTAGGAAATATCAGGCATATTGTATATCAAAAGATTTAAAAGATGATATTTTCATATGTCTCGGCAGGAGGACGAAAGCTTGGAAGAGTATCTAGAAAGATTCTCATACAACTTGCAGAAATCCAAATACAATTCCTTGACACCTGAAATCACTCGGACAATATTTTTAAAAGGAATAAGAGAAGAATACCTTGATATTTTGAATGTTATGGGAAAAGGTGACATCTCCTACTCACCCTTTGATGAGATACAAGACTTATGTCAAAAGTATTCAAGAGGAAAGGCCAAAAATGGGAAAAGGGATGTAACTTCCAAAGTAACCAAATCTGCAACCAGTGGCATATCTAGAGCTGAACTTGGGAACTTGTTAGAAGATTTTAAGACTGATCTATTGAGTACCTTAGGAACACAGGTCGAAACATCAAGAACCAAGAAAAGACAAGAACAACAAGACCAACAAGATCAAGCCCTGTCTATTTTTTGCCCTAAATGTAGGAAGAAACACCCATTAAAAGAACGTCCTTTAAATACTGTTCAAATTTGTGGCTTATGTACTGCAAATCATAAAACTGATGATTGCCCCAGATTGAAAGAATTGTAGGCAGCATGAATGGAGGAGAATCAAAGCATGGAGTCTCTCTATTTTATGGGACAACGAAGACCTTGGCAGCCATGTTTTTCAGGTATGTCTCAAGATCCTATGCAGCAGTTTCATTCAAATTATCAAACTCCCGTTCAAAATTCATGGAGTGCACCCATGCCTTGGCAAACTTGGTCTCCTCAACTATCCCAACCTGCTCCAAATTGGCGAGGGTATACTCATGGTAACCAGACATATCAATAGGCCTATCTACAGCCCTATCAACAACCTTCTGCATATCCCCAATACCAACAGCATCAAGCCTCATTTTTCCAACAACCCAATCTTGCTCGCCAACTAGGCCAACAACCTCAACAGCTTCAGTTGCCATCCAACTAGCCTCCACCTCGACCAACACAATTGCCAGCCCAGCCAATACCAAATCTGAATAATAAAATGGATAAACCCATGTATAATGTTGATGACATAATGGCACTCCCCTACTCAATCCTCCCACTTCAAAACATCAATTTAAGATCTGGAAAAACTTTACAAAAAGAATCCCCTGTTATTTTAGAAGAAC
The DNA here is from genome assembly GCA_001517045.1 of Pseudotsuga menziesii. Taxonomy (NCBI): domain Eukaryota; kingdom Viridiplantae; phylum Streptophyta; class Pinopsida; order Pinales; family Pinaceae; genus Pseudotsuga; species Pseudotsuga menziesii. The sequence goes on from LPNX010807828.1 coordinate 204,685, forward strand.
AAGCAGAAAATGAGAAAACTCCAAAAAAATCAAATATAGAAAAGTCACAGTCAGAAAGGGAAAACATTAGTACCTTATATACCTCCCTTTCCAGAAAGGTTGGTTAAGGAAAAACTTTCAATCTCCCTACCTGATTTTGATGTTTTGAATGAGTTAACCAACGTATGTGTCAAAATTCCCCTACTATAGGCTATAAAGGATATTCCAATCTACACAAAAGCAGTTAGGGAATTATGTCTCAATAAGAGAAGGAAGGATCGACCAAAAATTCATGTGGTAGGCAAATTAGCAGGATTAATGTATAACACTATTTTTATTGAAAAATATGCTGATCCAGGGATCCCAATGGTCACAATAACTACCAACAATTTTTCAATTCCAAAAACACGGATTGACTTAGGTGCTGCTATCAATGTCATGACACTAGAGACAATGGAATATCTTCACTTTAAAAATCTCAGACCAACCACTACAGTTTTGGAACTAGCTGACAGATCTAAAATCACACCTGAATGGATCTTAGAAGATATCATTGTTTCTTTAGATTACTGGGAGTATCCTGTAGATTTTATAGTGCTGCAACCAAATTCTAATCTAGGAGGGCATCCATTGATTCTTGGCAGACCCTGGTTGGCAACCATTGATGCTTTCATAGGGTGTAGATCAGGAAGTATGCTCATTTCAGATGGGACAGAGAGAAAACAAATTACACTTTATCCTTCTGCCCAACGGCCTTCTGTATTTGATCAGTTATCATGGATTAACGAGACCAAAGATCAAGAAGAAGAAGTAATTCAGCCAGTCCTAAGTATCAATCAGTTCTTTGATTTTCAAGAAGAAAACAACGAAGATTTGCTAGATTACTTCATTATTGAACCTAATATTTCTGAGGAATTAAGAGACATGCAGTATGCTATATCAGATCAATTTTTGGGACAGAATTTTCAGGAAAATTGCATAGTACATTCTTTAGCATTGGCACTTCATGATATTTTTAATGTTCATTCAATCACTGATGTCCAAAGAAAAACAGTTGAAATCAGTCCAGGAAAACATTTGAATATCAGTACACATCTTACCACATCATAGGAAGAACAGTTGATTGCCTTACTGAATAAGTATTCCCATGCATTTGCTTGGGAATACACTGACATGCCAGGCATTCATCACGAAACATGCACTCACCACATTTACATAGATGATAAAATCAGACCTCTCAGACAACCTCAACGTAGAATGAACCCCATACTAAAAGAGATAGTTAAGGAAGAATTGCAGAAGTTATTAAAGGTAGGATTTATCTACCCTATCTATGACAGCCAATGGGTTTCTCTCTTAGTTGTTGTTCCTAGGAAAAATGGCAAATGGTGGATATGTGTAGATTACAGAGAGTTAAACAAGGCAACACTAAAAGATTATTTCCCATTGCCATTTATTGATCAAGTGTTAGATGCCTTAGCTGGGAAGAAATATTTTTCATTTCTAGATGCTTTCAGCGGATATAATCAAATTAGCATTGCAAAAGAGGACCAGGAAAAAACTACTTTTACATGTCCCTGGGGCACATATGCCTACAAGGTTTTACCTTTTGGCTTATGTAATTCCCCAGCTACCTTTCAGAGAGCAGCATTGGCCATTTTTGCAGATCTAATTCATGAATGTGTTGAAGTCTATATGGACGATTTTTCTGTGCATGGAAATGCCTTTGAGGATTCTTTAGCAAACTTGGAGAAAATTTTAAAAAGGTGTGTTGACTCAAATATTTCCCTTAGTAACAAAAAGTGTTTCATGATGATGACTGAAGGGATAGTTTTAGGACATCACATTTCTTCATCTGGAATAAAAGTAGATCCTGCTAAAATTCAAATCATTGTAAATCTATCTGAACCAACAACTCAAACATATGTAAGAAGCTTTTTAGGGTATGCAGGCTATTATCATAGATTTATTGCAAATTTCAGTAAGATAGCTCTGCCATTGTTTAAATTACTTTCAAAGGATGTACATTTCAAATGGGATACTAATTGTCAATCTGCATTTCAGACACTTAAAGAGAAGCTCTCAACTGCTCCCATTTTAAGGGGACCAAATTGGACATTGCCCTTCCATATTTCTACTGATGCATCTGATACTGCAATAGGGGCCTCTTTGGGACAAAAAAAGCATACCATGACTTATGCTATTTATTTTATCAGCAAAAATCTAACACCTGCAGAATTGAATTATACAGTCACTGAAAAGGAGATGTTGGCAGTAGTTCATGCTGTGAACAAATTCTGTCATTACATTACTGGCTACGAAATGTTTGTCCACACAGATCATTCTACTTTACGATATTTGATGCATAATTCTATTACTAATGGTCGGATAACCAGATGGTTACTATTAATGCAGGAATTCAATATCACTGTTTTAGATCAGCCTGGACGAGAAAATCAAGTGGCAGATTTCCTGTCTCACTTACACAATATTGGTGAGGTTGTTCCTGTTTTAGATAGTTTCCCTGATGAACACTTGTTTGCAATTTCTGTTATCACTCCTTGGTATGCTGATATCGCCAACTATTTATCCTCAGGACAACTACCTCCATCTATGTCATCCAAAGAAAAGAAAAAGATTAAAAAACAAAGTGCTAGACATATATGGGTCAATGGCGATCTTTTTTACACATGATATGATCTAATTATTAGGAGATGTGTACGACAAGATGAAGTTTTAGATATTTTGAAAGCATGTCATGATGAACCATGTGGTGGCCATTTTGCAAAGAAAAGAACAGCATACAAGATACTCAATTTGAGGTATTGCTGGCCTTCTATTTTCAAGGATTCTAAGAAGTATGTTAGGAGCTACGATACTTGTCAACGGATGGGACGGCCAGTACAATTGGATGAAATGCCACTCCAACCACAAATCCTAATAGAACCATTTGAAAAATGGGCTCTTGATTTCATTGGTCCGATTAATCCACCATCACAAGGAAAGAAGCACATTTTAGTATGTACCGACTATGTTACAAAGTGGATGGAAGCCAAACCATTACCAAGAGCCACAGAACAAACAGTGGTAAACTTTCCTTTTGAAGAGATATTTGTCAGATTTGGGGTTCCTAGATAGATTGTCACTGATCAGGGTGGATATTTTACTTCTAAACTGGTGCAGGAGATAGCAGCAAAGTACAAGATTAAGCACAAAAAATCTACACCTTACCATCCACAAGCCAATGGCCAGGTGGAATCTACAAACAAAACTTTGGAAGGAATCATCACCAAAACTGTCCAGATGCATAGAAAGGATTGGTCAACTAAGCTTACTGAAGCTTTATGGGTATACCGAATCACTTGGGAAAACAGTACTGGTGTTTCTCCTTATCAGCTCATTTATGGTAAGCAGGTCCTCTTGCCGATAGAATTTCAAATTCATACCTTTAAGTTAGAAGCAGATTTGGGGATGAATCAATTAGATGAGATGAGACAGGCTGCAATAGAACACAATATTTTGATACAACAACAAAGATCCCAATGGCATGAAAAGTTTATCAAAAAGAAACAATTTCACATCGGTGACTGGGCCTTATTGTTTGATTCAAAATTCAAAGACTTCAAGGCCAAGTTCACAACTCATTGGCTTGGTCCATATGAGATTGCAGAGGTATATGACAATGGCTCAGTCAAACTCCAAACAATCGATGATGGAGCACGTACATTTGTGGTCAATGGCCATCGGCTAAAACTCTACACCAAGCCTATCAACAAAGAAGATTCATACAGCAGGTTTCACAACAACGGGAGATGGAAGTGCTAGATAAACACACTGGTGTTTCTCCTTCACTTTCTTCTTAGCCATTTTCTGATTTGATAAAACAAAAAAACAAAAAAAATTAAGAAAAAAAAGGGAGTTTAGTTGTGAAAACCAGGCAACTGGCACAACATAAACTCGAATTTTCCTTGGAAAACCAAGTTTACTTGGCTATTTAAAATTCACAAAAACATTTTCACTTTCTGGCATTAGTAATTTCATGTCTCATAGGCAGTTTTTTTTGCACAATAAAGATTTTTGTTTGACTTGAGGACAAGTCAATAAATAGGCCTATGAGGGGGATAAGCATTTCATGCTTTCTATTTTTCTTCTTTCTTGGAACCCTCCAATACTTCTCCAAATGTAGAGGGATCTGACTTCCAGTCTAGCAAAAGGAATCTGAGACATTGCATCAGAAGACAGCAAAAGGGTCCTGAAAAGAAGCACATTTCTATTGAAATTTTCGCACAGGGACCTGAGATGGTAGACATTTTTAAAGAGAAGACATCAGAAGGACATGTGTGAACCAGAAACAAATTGCAAATTCCCCTCTCAAACAAACAAGCAGACCAGCTACATCAAGCAGCAAGCACAACACAAAGGGATATCAAGCAAAGTCTGTAAGGATTTTAATTTTTATGCTTTAAAAGTTGCATGATTCTTTGTTTTTAAGTAATGACATATCTACCTATCCTCATAAGCTTGAATTTCTACTCTATCACCTTCACAATCCATGCCAGCATCCCATTCACTTCTCATTATCCTACCCTAGGTGTCAAAATGGTGGTCAAAATCAATCTCAGAAGCAAATTTTAATATATTGAAACCTAAACTGCATTCTACAGGCAGGTTTTTCTTCTCAACAGGTAGAGAAATGTTTTTTTTCAAAAAAAAAAACAATGGAATTCAAATGTTTTTATGTTTTCATTTATATACTCCAGGACAAAGATACTAGTGCATTATGCATTAAGTTAAAAAATATATTTGGAATATATAAGATGGATCATAGAACATTTGATAAGTGGCATGTTCAGATGATTATTGCAAAAGACGTGGGAATCATAGTTGTATGGTCCCACGAAAATATTCATGTGCATAGAAAATCGCACTGCAAGTTATGACACTAGGATTGTATATCAAAATGGTCATTCTGCTTTGATCATTTCCCAAGCTTCACTCTTCCACCTGTAGACCCGATTGTCGTACATTGCAAAGGCGTATAGGGATAATACTTCACAGTGAAAAGAAGGCGTGTATCACAGAGGAAGGATGTGGGCACTACTTTCTGAATAATGCATACGCACAGGAGAAATCTTGAAGTAATAACGCCAGAAGAGAGGTAAAACTTGAATCTTTTGCCAAAAGAATTTGCTAGATCAATAGCAACTCCCGTTTCAGAGAACCATTTTGAAATAGGAAAACCTTTGCAGAGTTAAAAGTTGCAAAGCTGGGGTTTTTTGCTTCATATTTCTTTTCCTGTTAAAATTGCAAAATGGTATCTAGATTGGAACCAGAGAAATTCGATTCCACTGTTATTCATGAGAAATGTATGGAAATTTTTTAGAGGAAATAGTGGGTGTCTTTTCTTGAAAAGTTTGATGGGCACAATGACAATGTTAGCCTAGCCTTTGCTGACTCATTTGATGGAGAGAGGGCTACAGTAGGAAATTTGAATTTCAGACTGTCTCAAGATATTTTGGAACAGATCGTTGGCTTACCACAAGAAGGAGAGAGATTCTTTAAAACCAAACAATTCAAGGAGAAGGCATGGATACCCTTTCTATGCAGGTCAAGGGCAGGTTCAGTGAAATGGAAGAAGGGAATACCAAGGAGTTTGTTGGTTCATCCCTGGGATGAAATAGTATATATCATCCAAAGATTCATCCCCTATGAAGGTCGATTTAGTATTGTATATCTTTATCATATCAAGCTATTGCAGCATTTGAGGGGTGATTGTGAGATTAACATGCCCCATTTTTTATTACAGAGCCTTTCCAAGATGGCTAAGGCTGTTCAAAAGCGTGCAGAAGATCAATTAACAAGCCTTTTCCATTGTGGGCTCATCAAAATAATCATCACATATGAGTTACAAAAGCAAAACCTAACATGGCAAGAATTTATAATTCATATTCAGTTTGAAGAACTAGAAGAGCTGCCTGAAGAAAGCTTGAAAGAAGACAAATTGTTGATGATAACATACCCCAAGGATGGAGAACAGAACCCTGAAGCAACAAGCTCAAAACTGCTTAAGGGGAAAAGAAAGAAAAAGAGGTGTTAATGATCACAGATGATGAAGATAACTCTGAGGCAGCAAGCTCAAAACAGCCTCAAAGAAGAATAAGAACCAAGAGCGTGATGAAAGAAGAAAGAAAGTTCCAAAAGCAAGATCAAATATTCACCACTTATAAGAAAAAGCCAAGGACACATCAGCAAGCTCGAAATAAGTCAGCACTAGAAGAGGATGATGAAAGCCAACAAAAACAGTATGAATACATACAATCCTTGGAAAGTCAAGAAGAAAGTCCAACAGGTGAGATAGGGCAAGTCCATGAAAAAAAAGATACCCAAGAAACTGAAAAGATTTCAAATGAAGTGATAAAGTAGACTAAAAAAATTAATCTTTTCTTGGAACAGCAAGAAAAAGAAGAGAAAAAGCATCCAAGACAGAAATTTCAAATGATCCAGCTTCTCCTTTCTTAGAGCAACAAACTATAGAAAAAGAAAAGAAGGGATATTCAATGCAAGAGAATGAAGAATTGGGGATGGACACTAATTCTGTGCAGCCTTCAATGAAGATGGAAAAGAAGAAAACTTCCAAAATCAGTAAAAAGATTAAGAAGTTGAAATTGGAAGTAAGAGAATTAGAACTGAGAAATGAAAAGTTAAAAGAAAAGAACAGGAAGCTTAAAGTTCAAAGGGCACGAATCTCCAAGCATGCATATAGTTGGTATAAACAAAAGAAGACTTACAAAACCAAGTATGAAAAACTGAAAGTCCTTTATGCATCTCGAACTTCTACAGATGCATCATCTCAGACAAGAGGTACATTAGAAGATTAAAAGTAGAGGTTCAACAACAAAATTTTGGTCATGATATAAGCAGGGCCAAATTTTTGGAAATACTTTTTGTGCATGAGGACATGCAACAGCTTCCTCTTAGGGGAGATGTTGGGCACCATTTTTTTACCTATTTTGCCATCTAAATACCTTCCAGTTTTCTCCATAAACCTTCATACTTGATCCATAAAACCTTAATTTCATCCACAAAACTTTGGCCAAAGGTATAAATGTTGTTGCTTCTTCATAAATTGAATTATGAGATTTTTAAGGCATTTAAATTAAGGTTTTATTCAAAATTACAGAATGTGCTAACTTCCCGTAATTTCTCCTAGGTTGGATACTTGCAGGCCAGCTAGGCACAAATTGAGAGATGGGAGGAAGATCCTCGATGTCCAAGGATGGTTAAATTTCTAATGAACATATGATATGGCTTTCACAGGTGTCGAGTCAATGCCGGTCAAAGACAACCACCTGTGCTACCGCTTAGCATGAAAACAAGACAGTTTCGATTTTGCCTATTTTTGATGGATCTGATGGAGGATCTTGAGGGTCGAGAAAAATATTAGGAGCATATCATTATGAGTCTCCCATATTTGTAGCATTTCAGTTTTTAAAAAGAATTGTATAAGTATTTGATTTTACAGAGGAAAAAAACTCCTGGGATAATAGACGTATGATTTTGAAATAAAGACTGAGGATTTGATAAATCACTGTGTATGTTCATTTCTATATGGTGAATGCGACTGAGTTTTAGAGCTCTGTGATTTTCTTTGCGTGTGTAAGCAAAGCATTGGAGGGCCCCCTTTGCCAAGTCTACACACATATTTCTGCATCGTTGCATGTGGTATGTTTTAGTTGAATCCTGTAGAAGTCGATTTTCTTTATTTAATTACTCATACATTGCAGAACGAGTTAGATTATATGAATAGGGTTATGAGCTCTTTTATTTAAATGGTTAAACATTGTAGGAGTGATTTCAATTGCATTGCTTATTCGATATCAAACCGCTGAAGATAGTTACACATTGTGAATTGTCTTCTTATAAAGGAAGTCAATGATTGTCTGCTTTCAACAGTGAGATATTAGGCATTGTATTGTGATTTATTTTTAAGATTTAGGTTCAGTATTTTTTTTTTTCAGAATATTTCATATATGAATTGCTAGTTAAACTAAGATATCGAATGAAGTTGCTTCTGTAAGGGAGGTTTTGCATTTCAAAGTTACAGCATTCTAGCATTAAATAGATTTGTTTCATAAGTAAACTGAATTTCCAATTAAGTCTAGCTCTGAGTCTCTATATTTGGGATATGCCTCTAAGTCTTACAAACTCCAAATTGACATAAAATTAAGGTCTAATTTACACCAGTGGATTGGAACCCAACAATTGTATCGTCCCAAAAGTTTATGAGCTTACTGTTTCCAAGAATCCAATGGAGCTCCTCATTGAACTTGAACAACGCCTTCCCGCAGAAGGAAAATATGGGAGATACATAATTGTTCTCTGGCTCACTACCAAGACACCGGAGTCTTGAACCAGAGAAATACTTGTTCTTAATCACTTGACTGCTCCAGGAAGGATTTGAATCTACCATATTCCAGAGAAATTTAGCTCCTATTGCCATATTTTGGATCTTCAAGTCTCTAATCTGCAGTCCTCCTTCCATCCTAGGCATTTTAATTTTCTTCTAGATGATCAAAGCAATTTTTTTCCCTCCACCATTTTTCCCTCCTTGCCAGAGGAAGGATCTCAACAGGCCTTCAATTGTTGCAAGCATTTTGGGAGGAGCTAGCAGAAGGGAACATTAATAGAGAGGATAATTGTTCAGGACTGCTTTTTATCAAAACTAGCTTCCCTACCAGATTTAGCCAAGTTGTTCCCCATCTTAGAATTTTATTTTTTATTTTTTCAATAAGAGGGCTCCAGTCTGTGCTTTTGGATTTAGTTTTGAAGATTGGGACCCCTAGATACTTAAAGGATTCCCAGCTAGTCACTCCTTCAATTTGTAGCATACAGGATATTCCTGACATCTCCCTTGGATTAATATTCCAGCTATAGATCAGGCTCTTCCTAAGACTAAGCTTACTTCGCAAGGCTTGGAAATAGCAATCCAATTCATTCTCCAATCTTCTTGCAATGATCTGGTTGGCGCCCCTAAGCAAGATTGTATCATCAGCAAACTGCACATGGTTGATGTCTTTCGTTCCCCGAGCCATCCTGATTCCTGATAGCTCTTGATCCTACCAAGCTTTCTCAAGTTGAAGACTAAGAATCGAAGCTTGGATTGCATAAAGTAGAGGAGAAAGCGAGCATCCTTGCCTCAGACCTCGCGAATCTTGAAAAAAGGTTGTCGCCCTTCCATTAGTAAGCGGGGTGATCCAAGGTTTACTAATGCACGCTTTGACCCATCTGATGAAGCTTGGATCAAAACCAAATCTCAGCATGACTTGATAGAGAAAGGAGTGACAATCTCTATCAAAGGCATTGGCTAAGTCTATTTTTACCACCATTCCTTTTTCACCATTCTTTAGGCTTGAATGGATTGCCTCTTGGACCAAAATTATATTGTCCTGGATTTTCCTACCTTTGATGAAGCCTCCTTGGTTACCAGGATAATATATGGTAGAATGTTTTTTAACCTTCTGGCCATAGTGATTATCTTATATCCAATGTTGCATAAGGAAATGGGTCGAAACCTGTCAAAGGAAGTCGCATCCTTCTCTTTGGGAATGAGTGCTAGAAATTTCGAATTTGTGTTACCATCAATTTTATCGCACCTCTAAGAGTTGATAACCATTTTAAATAAGTCTTTTTGAACAATTCCCCAACACACTTTAATGAAATTTACATTGAACCCATCCGAGCGAGGTGCCTTGTCCTATTCCATGTCATCCACAACATCTTTTATCTCCTCCATCGTGACCCTTTGATTCAATGTTTCATTGTCTTTTCTTTTGACTATTTGAGGCACTAACTCCATAAGCTCGATTTCAGCATTGATGACAGGCTCAGGTGTGTAGATTTTGCTGAAGTGTCTGGTGGCTTCCACTTTGATGTCCCCAGAGTCTTGAATAACATGGTTTTGAACATGGATCTCATGTACTGTTTTGAAATTCTTTCTTACCTCAGCCTGTTTGTGAAAAAAACTAGAGTTCTAATCCCCATCCTTGAGCCAGCGGCACCTATCTATCCATCTCCACAATTCATCTTCCTGCCTACAAGCAGAGTGGAGATCACTTTGCAGTTTTTTTTTCCTTTTTAAGATCCTCTTCATCAATCGATTTGGTTTCCATATCGGCTTGATGAGATTACAACGTTAACAATGCTTGTATTTTCTTTTGGTTTGGAGTTTCAACCACTTTTTCCCAGGCCTTGAGTGCCTTCTTCACCCTCCTTACCTTTTATTCCTAGAAAAAAAATGAGGAGTCGGAAACTGGGGCTAACCATGCATCTGCAACAATCCCCAGGAAATCCTTGTGGGTGACCCACAACGGGCTGAATCTAAAGGGAATCAAGCTGAGATTCTGGTCATTCCTCATCTAGAGCATAATTGGTTTGTGATATGATCCCCCAAATGGCAAGATTTTGGAAGAAGAATTCAAACCCAGAAGGAGGAAGGTGTCTTGGACCAAAAAACGATCAAGCCTGGCGGTTATATGCCCTAGCCCCAGCCTTTTATTGTTCCAAGTGTATTTTCCTTTAGATGGAATGACATCTGATATATCCTAGTCCATAATGATCTCATAAACCTGCTCCCTTATGTGTTGATGTATTTGTAACTTCAGAAAGTATTCACTTGTATATCTTATATTGTATTTCATTGTACCCCGATGTTCCTCCAATCGGGAGAATCATTAATATAATAAAGTTATGTAAAGTCATAGAGGTTAACCCTCCTTTGTAATTCAGGGCAATATTCCCCACAGTTGAGGGGTACTAGGGTTATTAGACTCTCTTAGTGAGGTCAGACCTGGTAAGTAATTGTCAAGTGGAAAACTAGTATGAATAGAGAGTGAGACTCTCTATTTGAAACACACACTCACTCAACTGTAGCACATGAGTGAGAGGAGAGGATCTTGCATAAGTGAGAGAGAGAACAATTGTCGGAGATCATCTTTGTGTTTTTGGGTTTTACTTTTGCTATTGGTGCTCATTTTATCTCTTAGGAAGTTGTGGGGTTTTCTCCTTTATGGTTTCCCTAAGGAAAACTCTTTGTGTCTCTTGTCTCTTGTGATTATTGTTGTGCATGTTATTCTCTCAGATAAGATCCTATATCATATTGATTAAATGATAAAAATCTAACATATAATCAAAGCTAACCTGAGAAGAAGACACTATGCAACTGGATAATCTAGGGCTTCTTACTTTTTGGGTCTTCCTCCACAGATCATCAGCAAAAGAGGCTACGATAACTCTCCATTTAAGGGCACATCTTTTTGTCAAAGCAGAATTTGATTCTGGGCATTTTCAGTTTTTGACCTGTCACTACTACGGAAAATTAGGGATTTTCATAGAAGAAGAATTTTTGAGTGAGCCCAGCATAGGATTTCTCTTCTCCTCAAAATTGAAATTTAGAGACCAAGATCAAAAAAATTTGTTAGGTAAAACTCCGGGAAAGTCAAACCCTAATTTGACCCCGGACAAGAACCCTAAAAGACTAAAACTAGTCATTTTGGTGCATTCGCTATATCTCGATATTGGAGAAGGCAAAGGAGCCCAAAAATTTTACAGGCCAAAGATAAATTCTTGATGTACCCTATGTAAAAGTTTCAACCTCATATTCACTATATTCTGGGAGATATGATTCCTCCAAGTCAGGGTTCCAACCTCTCCCAGGATTCATCCCTAAATACGACACCTTGGGATAATTGCTATATCTCAAGCTAAGAAGGTCCAAATGAAATTTCGCAAGATTTTCTAGATAGGGCACAGACTGTACTTTTTGTGGTAAAATTTTTAGAGCATGAAAGTGAAACAATGACACGTGGTTGTCTGTATAATTTCGCTATGTTGAACATTCCTAAAATAAGTCACCTTGGGAAAAATATCATAAGTCCAATTGGTGAAACCAATTCTGCTCTAACCTGTAGTGTTGGAAAGAGGAAAGACGAGGATACCTCAATGCAAATTTTTAGACATAGAGTAGTAGTAATTGCTGAGATAACGCAGAAACAATATTAGGCAATTCTGTAGAATAAATTGAAGAAAACTAGGGCATCAGATATTTTGCAGTTCTGATCATAGTTTTGGGAAAGTGATTATGCTTCTTAGCTCACCTTCAAGAGGCACATATTTCTATCCAATCAGATCTGAAAGATTCCAAGTTTTGAAAATTAGGGTTTCTCTGACAAACCCTATATCATCCAGCTCCGAAACTTGGACGGACACCTCAAATGGGTAAGATCTATTCTTTTGTTATTTATATTTGAGGTTCTCATTTCAAAATGACCTATCACACCAGCTTGATGACAAGCTTGGTGAAGATACCAAATTCCAAGTATGGAAGTATCGGACCTCCGTGATCCTTGAATAAATTGACTTGGATCAGTGCTTCAATAAGAAAGTTCTAGGAGCCAAAGGGAGATGAAGCTAAGGCTAGAGCCAAGAGAATCATTGTAGATTCTATTAAAGATCATCTCATCCATCATGTGTCATCCCTAAAGACACCAAAAGGAAGTGTTCGATGCTATGACAAAGAAATTGAAGAAGAATAAGATATTGTTATAACCACCTTGAATGGCCTCCCAGGATCATGGGATTAATTCATTCGAGGAATGTATGCCAAAAGGAAGTGATTACCTTCAGCAGACTCTGGGAAGAGTGCACACAAGAAGAAGATCGACTCATGATAAAAGAAGAGAATATGGGAGCAACTAAAGATCAAGCTCTCACGATTCAAAGAAGATCCCTCAAGTGATGAGGAATATGATGAACTCAATTATTGAAGAACCTCTTATCCATCTTAGAGTTTGGATAAGAAATGATGTTGTTATGAATGAAGAAAATGATGACGCTGAAGGCTCAAGAAGGAGTCTACCCACGAAATGAATAAAGATAAGTATTCAACTATCATTTCATGATATTATTTGTTTATGCATTTGTTCATATTCAGTTGATGTGTTATGCATGATAGAATGTTTGCATTAATGACAGTATACCATTAATATGCATGTGATGGGTAAGTATCCCATGGTGCTATACAACTCTCCATTGTTACTTATCTAGAATGAAAACTCTTTGTTGACATATTGGATAAGTGCACAATCTCAATGATGTCATGGTAGAGATGGAAGGCATCTAGAAAGTTTCCATGAGATATGGATGAATGTTGTATTGGCTAATATAGTCGCATGATTATATCTTTATGCATAAGAATTTTCCATTATAAATATGCATTATGAAATGTTTCTAACCATACAAATGGTGCATTTAACTTGGAGGAAAGATCGCGTACAATCGCCTACAAGAAAATACGGATGAGACTTGTTACGAAGAATAAGTGACGACAATTCAAGATTCACTCTAATAATCCAAAATGAAGAACGATGACTAGAATGCGATGTCGAAGACCTGAAGGGAAGTCCGTAGTATCTTCCAAATGGATTTACAAGATCCAACATGCAGTAGATGGAAACATCGTGGGATATAAGCCAAGATTTGTAGCACCAAGATTCTCACGAAAAGAAGGCATAGACTACAAAGAGACATTTGCATCCACTGGGAGTTAATACACATGACAGGCATACTCATGTGTGCAAATTAAAGAAGGCCTTGTACGAGCTCAGAAGGAACCCATGGGATAACACATACATGAGGAGCTTGAAGATCACCTAGAGTGATGAANAGATAAAATCCTATAGAGTATGACAAGCTCACATATGGGTGCGAGAAGAACTTTCAAAAGGTTCAAGATAGAGCATCTTGGTATCCAGTGACCCTAGATGGATACATATAATATTAGTCACAGATGAATCTACTTGTCACTCCAGTACATAAAGTTTCAATACATAGAGAATGAAAGGCAGAAGGAGAATGATGCTCTGCTTCAGAGGGAGTGACTGTAGAAGATCCTGAGGTTCGACATGGTACGACAGGATGGGCAACTTACTGATGGCTCTAGGCTTCACTGAGAGTAAAGAAGATTCCAACCTTTGCTTCAAGGTTGAAGGCGGAATACCAGTAATGCTCTTATTATATGTCAATGACTTGTTCCTAGAAGGGAAAGAAGAACTCATTAAAGTTGCAAGAAGGAGACTTGCTGTTGAGTTCTAGATAAAGGAATTGGGTATGATGCACTACTTTCTAGGCATGGAGGTGTGGCAGAGTGCAGATGGAATCTTCCTTGGACAAGGGAAGTATACAGTGGAGATCCTGAAAAGGTTCGGGATGATAGACTGCAAAGCCATGGCCACACTTATGGCATTGAACCTAAAGCTATTGAGTGTTGCTTCATCAGAGACGATTGATGCCATGATGTATCCTCAGATGATTTGTTCCTTGATGTACCTAACGAATACGAGACTAGATATTTGCTTTGTTGTGAACACATTGAGCCAGTTTCTGACTGATTGATGCAAATCATATTCTGAGGTACCTGAAGGGTACAGTTGATTATGGGCTCAAAAATGAAGTGAATCAGAAGATTAACCTAGAGGGTTAAGTGGATTTGGATTGGGTAGGCAGTTCCATTGATAGTAAGAGCACTTCAGAGTGTTGCTTCAGTATGGGATCAAGTGTGATCTCTTGGTTTAGTAGGAAGCAGTCCTGCATGGCACTGAGTACAGCCGAGGCAAAATATGTTGCCACTTGCTCGACTACTTTGGAGAGAGGACCAGTGAAGCTCCAGTTTGTGATCCAGATCGAGATCTCTCGAAAGAGGGAGTTATAGCAAAGTCAGTGAGATAGGTTGTATGAGCATAAAATCCTATCGAAGCTCGTAGGTTCCTCAGACATAAATGGTTTTGTAGGTTGTCCTCGGATGTAATCAGTCCTGGAAAATCTCATAGGTTATCTTTGGACGTAATCAGCCCTGATGTGATTCTATGCTAGAAATGGCCATAGTGAAGTTTGAGTACTTCAAGGAGAAGCTTGGTGTTCTCCAAATCGAGGTTCCTTCCAAGGATAAGTGATGAGTTTGAGTGCCTTTCTGACATGGTGGCAGGATTGGTTCCTCCCATGTTCAGATGTAAGTGTTGTGCCTTTTTGACATGGTGGTAGGATTGGTTCCTACCATGGTCAGATGTAAGTGCTGTGCCTTTCTGACATGATGGCAGGATTGGTTCCTCCCATGGTCAGATGTAAGTGATGTGCCTTTATGACATGGTGGTAGAATTGGTTCCTCCCATGGTCAGATGTAAGTGTTGTTCCCTTCTGACATGGTGGTAGGATTGGTTCCTCCCATGGTCAGATATAAGTGCTGAGACCTACAACCAGCATGAAAAAGGGTTGGCTCTGTATAACTACAACTAGCATGAAAAAGGGCTGGCTCTGTAGAACTACAACCAACATGAAAAATCGATGTCTCTGTAGAGGAAGATCTTTCAGAGGGCAAGGCCTATAACCAGCATGAAAAAGGGTTGGCTCTGTAGAACTACAACCAGCATGAAAAAGAGTTGGCTCTATAGAGGAAGACCTTGCAGAGGGAAAGGCCTACAACCAGCATGAAAAAGGGTTGGCTCTATAGAACTACAACCAACATGAAAAAGGTTTGGATCTGTAGAGGAAGACCTTGCAGAGGGAAAGGTATACAACCAACATGAAAAAGGGTTGGCTCTGTAGAACTACAACCAACATGAAAATGGCCTGGATTTGTAGAGGAAGACCTTGCAGAGGGCAAGGCCTACAACCAGCATGAAAAAGGGTTGGCTATGTAGAACTACAACTAGCATGAAAAAGGGTTGGCTCTATAGAGGAAGACCTTGTAGAGGGAAAGGCCTACAACCATCATGAAAAGGGGCTAGCTCTAAAGAGCTACAAGCAGCATGAAAAAGGCCTGGCTCTTTAGATGGAGAACTACATCCAGCATGAACAAGGGCTGGCACTATAGATTTACATCCAGCATGAAAAATGGTTTGCTCTATTGATGAAGACCTACATGGAGGCTAGGCCTACAACCAGCATGAAAAGGGCTGGATCTATAGAACTTCCTATGACGAGTAGAATAGAGAGATACCACCATTTGCTCGAGACAGTGGGAGCAGTGATGATGATGATGATCCAACTTTGATGATGATCTATCTTTGATGATGATCCTGTGATGAAGACTTGTGCTGATGAACTGTGTCAAGAGAATACCTTCCTAGTTAAGAGGGAGTGTTGATGTTTTTGTAACTTCTAAATGTATTCACTTGTATATCTTATATTGTATTTCAGTGTACCCTCCAATCGGGAGAATCATTAAAACAATAAATTCATGTAAAGTCATAGAGGCTAAACCTCCTTTGTAAGTCAGGGCAATAGTCCCCACAGTTGAGGGGTACTAGGGTTATTAGACTCTCCTAGCGAGGTTGACTCTGGTAAGTAATTTTCAAGTGGAAAACTAGTATAAATAGAGAGTGAGCCTCTCTATTTGAAACACACACTCACTCAAATGCAGCGCATGAGTGAGAGGAGAGGAACTCGCACAAGTGAGAGAGAGAATAGCTGTTAGAGATCATGTTTGTGTTTTTGGGTTTTACTTTTGCTATTGGTGCTCATTCTATCTCTCAGGAAGTTGCAAGGTTTTCTCCTTTATGGTTTCCCTCTGGAAAACTCTTTGTGTCTCTTGTCTCTTGTGATTACTGTTGTGCATGTTATTCTCTCAGATAAGATCATAGATCATATTGATTAAATGATAAAAATTTAACATTATGGGATCTCTGACCAAAGACCCCCCCTCTTTTTTCATCTTGGCTTAAAATGATATTAAGATCTTTGACAAGAATGGCATTGCCTTGCAGATTACTCCTTTCATCTCGAAGGAGATTCCAACAGAATTTTTTTTCAACATAAGAGGCAGGAGCGTAAATATTAAAAAGTCTTACCAGGGTTTTAGTTTCTTTCTGCATCAGCATAGTGAGTATCCAGTGAGAGCTATGCTTGATATCAACAACTTTAAATTTCTGCTCATCCCATAGCGATCCAATGCCTCCAGAGGCTCCCCTTGAACTGATTGCGGATCCTCCTCCTTTATTCCAGAATTTTACACTAACCTGGATAAATGAATCTTTCTCCGCCTTGGTCTCCTGGATTAATAAGATGTCTGGATGGACTGAAGAAATTAAATCTTTTATAGCTTCTTCCTTGATTTTGCTGCCTAGACCTCTATAGTTCCAGGAGAGGACCTTCATTACTTACTTTTGGTAGACGAGGGCATCCATTTCTGGAATTGCCCTTGTTGACGAGTGTTTCTGGTATTTCTTAGCAGCTTTTCCAAGTTTAACTGGGAGCCTTGTAGTTTGTCCTTGTAAGTGGCTTTCTCCCTCACTTCTTTTGTCGATTTCCTTCCTCTTGCTTTTTTCTTGCTTGGCATAGCCATCTCGATTTCCCCTTCTTCCTCTTCCTCTTCTTCCGTGTCAGATCCTTCCTCTAACTTCCCCTGGCTTTCTCCTTCTTTTACCACCTCTGCTCCTACATCTGTCTGGATCGAGGAGGAAAAGCCTTTCTCAGATTGATCTGATAGAATTGCTTCTTTTTCCGATTCCTTGATCTCTTCACTACCAGATTTCTCTTCTGAAGCATTAGTTTCATCCCTCATCTCATTGGCCTTTTACGTTTCTTGACTTCCTTCCGAAAGGGTTTCTCTTGATGCATTTTCCCCCCCTTCTATCCTTTGTGCTTCTCCGCTTTTGGTTTTAGTCATGGTCCTCTTCACCGTTTGTCATCCTTCCTCCTTGTCTTTCTGGATCTCGAGCTTTTGAAGGCAGTTGCAAATGAAGTGCCTGTATTCATGGAATCCTCTACATTTAAATGGTAGTTGCTTGTAGTCAAGTTTTTGGAAATGGTACCAGTTCCCCACTGTTAGTTTTATAGCCTTTGGTAACCCAGATTCAAGGTCCACCTCCACACAGATGCAAGCACATGCATACTGATCGTTTGGGCTTTCCATGTCGATGTACTTCCCTAGGGCGTTCCCAATTGCTTGAAGAAATTTTGGGTTCCAGTAGTGCATAGGTAGGTTTGGAAGGCTAACCCATACTGGGATTGCTTTGGGGGTATCAGCCTCAGGATCAAAATCCGACGTCCACCATTCAGGTAAAGGCCTTGTGGCCCCATGAAATAAGGTCCATTTCAAAAGATTAGATCCTTGTCATCCTTGGATTCAAAATCAAACAAAAAATAGCCACGACCTACTGAATAGGAAGCTACATTTTTCGAGATCAAAGGTCTCCGATTCCTTTGAACTCGGCTCTCAGTGGATTTAGGTGAAGGCCAGAGTCCGGTGAATTTCCCAATAAACCCTTGATCTACCATCCATAGAGTAACCCGAATAGTATCCTCCGACAGTAAAGCAACTTTTGGAACATCTTCGATTCATTTAAGGAAGTTTGGAGGGGCTCCCTTAGCCGTCCTCTTGCTTTGATCCAATACTAGCTTCTCAAAGTCATCTGAAAGAGGGCCAGGGGGTGGATCTACGCCCACCTCAGCCACCATTGGAACCCCACATGCCTCTCCACCTCAAGATAGGTCAGATCCATTCAGATCTGTCACAGGCGAAGTCAGAGAAATCAACAAAGAACCGGTGCCTGGGGATCACCGAGAGCAAGAGGAGGAGCCGACATGGATACCTCATTGACCACACCGACAACAAGGCTGTTAGATCCGCATGCCTGGATCCGATTCGCAACAAAAAACCTTGGCTCAACATTTACCTTACCTTCGTTACAAAGTTACAAAATAAAATAATGTCTTTCATTTTATATAAATAAAAATATTCCTTTACCTCAACTATATAAACTTCTTATAATCATATAAACTTGCTTCAACATTCTAATTAGTTAGTTATAAGTTTTTTTTTTTAAACTCAAACAGGTAATTTTTTTTTTCCAAAAAAATTACAAGATTGCTCTCGCAATTGCCAGTCAGCCAATTACAAGAGGATCAAATGAAAGCCTTCTAAAAAAAATAGAGATTACAAGGCCTCTTACAATTTAAGAGAATATCTGCCAGAAAGACTAATTACAACAAATTTAATTACAATTAAGGAATAGAATGATAGCAACTGGATTTTCCATTAATGCTAAGATGACCTTGAGCCAGCTGGAAAGCTTTATTTGCCATATCATCTGTCGAATTGTTTAACTCCCGAAGAATGTGGAAAGACTGAACCCTTTCAAAATATTTAAAAAGATTCTGAAACTCTCTGCAAAATATTATTTAAATCTAGATTATAAAATTGATTTGTTGAGTTTAATGTTTTGATCAACAGCTCTGAATTGCCGAAGATTTGAATTGACTTTAAGCCAAGCTCCTTAGCAATCTGGCACGCATTGAGAAGAGCATAACTTTTAGCTTGATTGTTTGTCATGTAACCAAGGCCCCAACTAAAACTGGTTTTTAGCAACTTGTTTGAAGAATACACCAACCCCCTAGCTCCAGAGATCCTGGGGGTTCCCTTTGATGCACAATAATAAAAAATTGATGTTGAAGAAGAACTGATCCACCAAGAATTAAAATCATCACCAGTTTCCCGAATATTCCAGGAAGGAGAGCTAACTGGTTTGATACAAACTTTCTTAAATACTCTCGATGGAATAGAGCCAATCCACTTAGAAGTCTCTGTCGGCAGTGTGGAAGGGGACGTCAGTTTTTCAGCCATTTTAGCAAAATGCCACTTGACTTTTTGGGCAACCATCTGAGGAGTCACTGACAGATTATTGAATATCAAATTATTTCTGGAAATCCATAGATTCCACCAAACGACTTTATGAATTAGCGGCCAGAGATTTAACAAGTCTTCATTTTCTCCATGCGAGGCTAGGATCCATTCAATCCATTGTTGATAGAGAGGAATTACTTTAGTTTGAACAGGAACAGGAACAAGGAAGAGATCGTGGAGGACAAGCTCCCATACTGAAATTGTGAAGTCGCAAGCAATGAAGAGATGTGCAGTAGTTTCATGAGCTGAGATGCAGAAACAACATCTGAATGGTCGATGGAAGCTGTGTTTTACAAGATTTTCACCTGTTAGAATTTTATTGTGCATTATCAACTAAGAGAAAAAATTCACTCTAGGTAGACAGAATGGAGACCATACCGATTTCCAGGTTGCAGGGGAGAGACAAGGATCATGTGGGAGCTGTTGAAATGCCAAATATCCATCAGCAGCTGAATATGTATATGAGTTACCCCAACCCCATTTGTCTTTGAAATTTCTATGAACTAGAGCTAGACCAGTTAGAGAGGAAAGCAAAAGATTTTTTTGGAAAATGAGATGTTCAAGAAACTCGGGAAAGAACCAATCTGCCCAGTTTCCATCACAATCCCAAGAGCATACATTAGCCAACCAGAGCATACCTTTGTTCATTAGCCAAATCTTTAACTCTTCTAACATAATTATAGAGGAAAGGAGATTATTGCCTAAAATTTTATCCACCCACAAAAGGATCATCTTCCCGTTGCCTGGAATTCTATAAAGATGTTGATTGAACTTATCAATTCCTTTTCTACATAGATTCCAGATAGTTGTGCCTGAAGAAGTGGAGGAAGATGTTAAATTTCTCATTGAGCCTCCCTTTAGGTATTTCATTCTAAAGATCTTGCTGATAGGGTTATTTTTATCCACATATAGCTGCCAAAGAAATTTTCCTCCCAACGCCAGATTAGCCAGACCAGGATCACGGATTTGCAATCCAACCTCAAAAATAGTTTTTTTAAGAATGTCCCAACTTACTAGATGCATCTTATTCTGATTGCCTTTTCCCCATTCCATAGAAAATCTCACGTAATTTTGGAAATCTAAGATGTAATAGACTTCGGGGCAAGAAGCAAGGAAGATTGAAAAATGGGAAGGGTTGAGAGAACTGCCTTAATCAAAATTAGTTTCCCAACCTTGGTAAGTCACTGGCCACCCCAAGAAGCCATTTTGGCTTTAAGATTAGCTAATACATCGAGCCAAAGAGAGGGAGGGATAGAACCAAGAGTTAATGGTAGCCCCAAATATTTTATCTTCTCCCACTTATCAAAGCTAGGGAATCCAAAGGAATTTGCAATTCGGAGAATTGAAACATGATCTACATTCCAACCATAAACAACACTTTTTTTTATTGATCAATGCTCCTGAAATTAGGCAGTAATTTTGTATAATATCTTTAAAGGCTCAGGCAATCATTAATGAGGCCCCTCCAAGAAGAA
This sequence comes from Pseudotsuga menziesii, assembly GCA_001517045.1. Lineage (NCBI taxonomy): Eukaryota > Viridiplantae > Streptophyta > Pinopsida > Pinales > Pinaceae > Pseudotsuga > Pseudotsuga menziesii. Next base: position 225,871 of record LPNX010807828.1, read on the forward strand.
GAGAATCATCAGCAAAAAGGGCATGGTTTGTTGGGTCCACCCCCCTTACATTCTTAATGCCAGGAATGAAACCTGCTTCCTTTGCAACTGATAGTTTTCTCCTAAGGGATTCAGCCATCAAAATGTATAAAAAATGAGATAGCGGACACCCTTGACAAAGGCCTCTTGAAGCTTGAAAAAATTATGTTGGCCTACCATTGACTAGAGGCGCGATCCAAGGTCTTTCTATACAATCTTTTATCAAATTAACAAACTTCGGGGTTAATCCAAAAGAGAGAAGGACTCGATATAGAAAGGGGAGCTTTACTCTATTAAAGGTGTTCCTCATATCAAGCTTGATGAGCATTCCTTTCTCTTTTCTATGGAAACTTGAATGAAGGGCTTCTTGAACCTGAATCACATTATCAATTGAGTGCCTGCCTTTAACAAAACCCCCTGGAGTGGAGAGATCAACTTACCTAACAAAATCTTGAATTGATTAACTAGAAGTTTGGCTAGAATTTTTTAAGAGGTATTACAGAACGAAATGGGTCTAAATCTGTCAAAAGAAGAAGGATTATCTTCCTTAGGGATTAAAGCCAGGAAAGTGGATTTAGTACACCCTCCAACTTTAGCTTTTTTATGGAAGGCTATCACCATTCAGATAAAGTTTGCTTTGATAATATGCCAGCAGACTCTATAAAAATGAAATGAAAATCCATCTGGCCCATGAGCTTTATCCGGCTCCATTTCCCAAATGACATCCAAGACTTCCTGTTCAGAGAATGGTTTCAATAGATTTTTGTTATCCTCTATGTTGACAAGAGAAGGAATATCAACCAAAAAGTCTGCATACACTTCCTCGCCAGAGAGCTCGTCCTCCAGAAACAAGAGCTGAAAATGACTTCTTGCAACTTGCTTTAGATGAGCATGGCCTTTAATAATCCCCCCTCCTCTATGAAAATTTCAAAGATATGATTTCTTGACAATCTAGCTCTGCATTGGCGATGGAAGAAGGCTGTATTTTTGTCTCTCGTCTACAGCCATAAACTTCGAGATTTCAACCTTAGAAACTCCTCTTCCTGTCTGAAAGATTGAAAGGTATTGAATTAAGCAGACTTCTCACAAGCAAGCTGAGCTTTGGTGATATCACTTTCTTCCATTTCAATTTGGAACTCTGCTGACTCGCTAACTTTGTCTTGTCTATTACTAGTTGGATTTTTTTTAGGCTTTTTTATCCAATTTTTTAAAGCGTACTTTGTCTTTTTTAGCTTCTGATCCCAAAGAAAGCTAGGAAACCCAACCACATATGCGACCAAGCTTGATGCACAGTGCCCAAGAAACCTTCTCTTTCAATCCATAAAGGACTAAAACGAAATGGTATTGGGCTAAGGTCATCATCCTTTTCCAACGTCAGAGAGATGGGGTGGTGATCAGAATTGAATTTGGGCAAGATTTTAGAATAAATTTCAACGTTCCCATCCATCAATGAGATGTTAACCAAAAATCTTTCAAGACGTGCAGCTATGTTGGCTGCCCCAATTCTATTATTTGACCAGGTATATCATCCTTTATTCGGTTTAAAATCAATTAGATCCCAAGCTTGAATCAAAGCCTCAACCGAATCTTGGAAATAATCCTTGCCAACGGTTCCACCTTTTTTCTCATTTGGGGCTAAAGTTATGTTGAGATCCCCTGCTATTATAGCATTTGAAGGAGAGTTGACATCTAAGAAATCTGATAATGATTTCTAGCATTCTTTCTTTTCACTAAAATTGACTAGGACATAGATATTAAACAGAGCAAAAGAGGTCTTACTTGGGATGTGAAATAGTTCAGTAAAGATCCAATGTTGGGTAGCAAACCATCTTTTAAGTTGAAAATTATCTTCACACCATAGAGTAGCGAGACCCCCACAGGTGCCTCTAGTGCTGACAGCCTTGCCAACACTCATTTTCCATTTTGATTTGCTTAGGAGAAGAAGTGACTCCTCATCTATCTTAGTCTCTTGAAGTAAGATAATATCAGAACTAACTTTTCTCATTAAGTATTTGACTGCTTCAGCTTTGATTGGATTCCCCAATCCCCTGCAATTCCAAGAGATGATCTGCATTACTTACTCGGGAGAGAGGGAGTTATTACTCCCTTTTGAGGTCTAGTCCTCTTGCTCCTGCCAAGTGACATTTCAATAGTGGACTGACTTCCATGTATCTTCAATCTCTCTACCTCTTCTTCTCTAGCCTCATTTCGAGACTTCTTGCCTACTTTTTTGGAGAATTGCTAAATAGAATCTTCATCAGAAGAGCCTGAGCTATCAACCGGTTTCTTCTTAGTAATTTATGTTTATGAAGGAGAGGCTTTGGCTCCATTTGGATAAGGATTTTGTTGCAAGAATTCACCATCTATGAGTAGTTATCTGTAAACAGCCCCAGTTGGATCCATTGGACTTGGGTTTGCTTCAACTTCATAATTCCGCACTTCTGCATGTTGCAATTCACCTTCTTCTAAATTAGCATAATCTTCAACAGAGCTTAGAACAACAAATTTATTAGAAGATATATTAGGATTCTCTACAACCTGAACATTAGGGGGTTTCCCATCAGCTTGAATTCCATTCTTAGCCTTTCCATCTTTTCCATTCTTTCTATTGTCCTGGTTAGGTAGGCCTGATTTCTGAATTTGAATCCACCGAGTCTTTTCTTTTTCTAGATCATCTTCTATTTTTTTTCTTGCAGTTTCGGGTGAAGTGACCATAACCATGACAAAAACGACACTTGAATGGCATTTGTTCATAGTCTAACTCCTAGATAGGAGACCCTTTAGCTATAGTTAGGTTAATTGCCTCAGGCAGACATATTTCCAAATCAACTTCGACGCATATTCTTGCACAAGAATACTGATCTTTCCTTTCTATCCTATCAATGCATTTACCCAACTTGTTTCCAATGGCTTCAAGGGGTTCTAAACTCCAACAGTACAAAGGTAAATGAGGGAGTCTAACCCAAACAGGAACAATTGAGGGAACATCTTGAGTAGGGTTGAAGTCCGAAGTCCATTTGTTCAAATAAAACCCCTGCGGACCCATAAAGTATGGACCATTTCGAAAAACGAGGTCACGATCCTCTGCATAATCAAACACAAATACATAATAGCCTCTTTCAACAAAGTGGCTTCTAATTCCTTCAGTTACTAAGGGTCTCCAATTTCTCTGCACCCATCCATCAATAGCCTTTGGAGATGGCCAGAGCCCTGTGAATTGCCCTATTAACCCACGCTCAATAAGATTCAAAGTCGTTTGGTAGATTTGAGCAGGAAGTTCCACTAAGGGGATGTCTACTTTCTTAACAAATTTCTGAGAAGGACCCCCTTTCCTCTTTCCACAAGAAGCAATCAATCTCTTGAATGCATCAAGATCCAGAGGAAGAGGCAGAGGAGGATCCCTACTTGAATCCATAAAGCAAAGACACCATAGCAGAAATGAGCAGATATGCCAGACTCCAGAGGAGGCCTCACTAGAGAATTGCAGTCTAGATCAACAAAACAATGGCAAATTAGAAACACTACTAAATGAAGGAACTCTGTCTAATCCAGAGCTACAACAGCTTCAACTCCCCACACTCCAATAACCAAGCCACCAACAGAGGCAAGCTGACTCAGAGAGAACGAGTCACATACCAGCCATTGCAGCAAGAAAAACAAACCAACAAGAAATTTCAATATAAACCAGAACTGATGAATGACCAAATGCCAAAGCCAGCATCTGCAAACAAAAAGAACAAGTCCACCACGCTGAGCAGGATCAGAGAAACAGGGACTGCCTGCAAAAAAACAGATCAACGCTTGGTAGGAAACTGCTAAGAATCTCAAAGGCCCAAAGAAATTCCAGCACCAAGACAACTCTTCAAAACAACCCTACAAAACTTAACCAAGATTCACGCATACAACACTTCCTTCACACACACAGACAAGGGCCAGATCCGATTCAGCCATAGCGAGCCAGACCGAGCCAATATCTTCTTGGATCAAAGGATGGCTGCGACTCTCTAATACGAAAACTCTAGAGTGCAAAGATTTCCAAGTTTCATCCAAGACACGAACTAAGCCAGGCATCTGCAAAAAGATAGAACCAGACAAGATCACCAAACTAGAGAATTTTTTTTCAAATCTTCTTGGAGTGAAAAAATCAACACATAGGTAAAAGAAAATTTGAAAACCCAAAATCTTTCATTAAAATATTATCTTTCATTTTATACAAATACAAATCTTCCTTTTAACAACCATGTAAACTTATAATCATATAAACTTGCTTCAACATTTTAATTAGTTATTCTAAAACTAGAAACCCAAAATCTTTCGGATTGCTTCAAATACATAGGTCCATTAACTGCAGAAAAAGGTTATGATTGTATTCTTGCTGACAGTTGTTTAGATTATCATGAAACTAATCTGGCTTTCCTGTGGAAACAAAAAATTCCACTGAAAATTACTTGTTTCATTTGGCTCATGGCTAGAGGAAAGGTATTAACTTGGGACCAGCTTCAGCGCAGAGGTTTTCATGGGCCGAGTAGATGTGTTCTGTGTGAACGAAATGAAGAAGATAATTATCATCTCTTCTTGGCTTGTCCTTTCTCTGTTCGTATTAAAGCTTATTTTGAGGCTAAGTTTAGTTTCTCCTGGCCCGTTCATAGCTCAGTCTCGACTTTTTTGGCTCAGTGGTATAGTTCTTTTGCGCGCACAACCTCCTATAGATACCTGCCAATCTTTGTCTTTTGGGGTCTTTGGATTCTTCGCAACTTCTGTCTATTTGAGAATAAAAAACCTGATGTTTTTGTTCTTATTACAAAGGTCGAAGGTTTATTAAGTCTGTATATTCCTCCAAAGAGAATTAAAAAAATTCGGCACATTGGGTGTAAACCAGTGAAAGTTTTTCCTTGTGCTTTCTTCGATGGGGCTGCTGAAAGGAATATCAGTGGCTCTGGTTTCGTAATTTACCTGAATAATTCTCACTTTTTCAGCTTCTCTTTGGGTATTGGAAGCAATACAAACACCCGAGCTGAATTATTGGCTCTCTGGGCGATCCTAAGGGTGAGCTCGTTGATGGGCATTCCCTTGCAGTTGATCTATGGAGACTCAATGGTTATTATATCTTGGATAAACAGACTCTCCGCACTTGATGTTCCTACACTAATGCACTGGTGTAATGATATTAGATCCATGCTCCAATTGGTCCCTCCGATGATTTTCAAACACATCTTCCGTGAGCATAACTCGCTGGTAGATGGTCTCTCTAAATAGGCTTTGAATCTGGAAATGGGGTATGGAAATTTCTCCGAGACATTGGATGATCATGGCCATTTGTTTCTTTTTTAGTGCTGCTGCGCATTTTGTTTTTTAAGCTCTGTTTATCAGCATTTGATTGATTATCTTAGTTTTGGTTTTTTTTGAGACCATGTTGCCAGAAGGTTATGCTCTGGAATGTCTGTTTGACGACCATCTTCGATATTGCTCAGTATTTCTGACCTGATTTATCAAGGATGATGAGAAAAGTCTGCTATGATCAGACTTTACTTCTTTGATAGTACTGTTTGTTTACATCTTATGTTTCTATGCGATGTGACTCACAGCATCAAATTGTTTACATCTTATGTTTCTATGCGATGTGACTCACAGCATCAAATGGTTAAATGTACTTGATGTCTGTTGATTCTTATGAATAACAAAGACTGGTATTTTTTTTTTTATTATTCTTGATTTTAAAGTATTACAAAATTAAAATATCTAGCAACTAGAATCACATAGGTCATGTTTCATCACACCTTTGAATAAATTAAAACCCAAAATACCAATTTTTTTACAACTTAAATCTCTCATAAGTTTGTATCCGCTCATGGTTGATATCTCTTTGCATACGAGTAAGTTAGTAAAAAAGTTATATCCTTTGTTTTAAAACATGAGAAGCGAGGACTTTGTAAACATGATAGTCTTCGCTTTGTGCCGTGCTTTAGGCCTTTTTCTTGTTACGCCTTAATGCTTTTTTCTCTGGGTCCTGTTTCTGGTTAAGCGATTTTAATTGGTTCATTCTTGGTCGTTCCTTCGGCCAATAAGAACTCGCCAAGAGGACCGTTGCCAAAGGACGACAGGGTCCTCACGCCATTTGAATGGATCCCTCTACGCGACTCGCTCCAAGCTTCTCCCTCCGCCTCAGCCTGCAACCAACCTCTACACCTCTGTGCTAAACCACAGGGTTTTGAGTAAGTATGGCTGAGATCGATCACCACGTTGTTGCCTTCCTTGAACAATGAGAAATGCTGGAGTAGAGGAAACGGCTACGGTGGACAACAACTCTCTGAATTCAGTGGACTGAATCATTTCCTTCCAACCTTTGCTAAGTGCACGAAACCTCAGAATGCTTTTCATAGGTAACCTTGACAGAATTTGAATTAACATTTCTCGGGTCAATCTCTTCCATATTTCTTCTACCGTTTCTATTTTGCTACTCCCTTTCATGTTTCTTACTCCCTTGCTTTTCACTTTCATGTTTCTGACTATCTTGCTACTCCTTTCCATGTTTCTTACTGCCCTTCTATTGACACTAATGGATTATAACACAAACTACCATGTATGGTCTCTTATTTATTAAGAATTATGGCGTTTCTTTGCCGCTGCTTTCGAAGGATGACGACTTCACTACCGGGCTATATTGTATAAGAATTCACATTCTAAGGATCGCCTCAGGCCTGTACTTTGCAATCTCTGGAATATGAATACCCGTACTCTTGAATATCGTATATTAACAACGCTCCAAATCCAGTGCTTGCGTGGTGAATAAGTTTCGCCTTCGAAGGAAATTCAGTCAATAGAGGACCCGTTCCCTAAGGACGACAGGGTCCTCGCGCCATTTGAATGGATCCCTCTATGCGCCACCAGTTTTGACATCCCTTGTTTCTTGCCATTTCCAGAGCTCGTTAAGCGCAAGTTTAACAATTCGGCGATCATTCCCTGAAGAAGATTTTCTCTGTTATCTTCTATTTTTGGATTTTCTCTCATTTCTAAAACAGACATGTCACCCGAACAGTGAAAAAGGTTGCTGGAACACCAAATCTCAAATTCAAATACTTAATTAACAAATAAACAAAAGTACCTGTTGCGCGTATCAAACCTCCAATTTGCAGGATGCCTTTAATCTTCCATCAATATGCACGGTGATTACAGCTACAGGTTTAGCAACAAAAAAAATCACACGTGAGTTACATATATTATTGTTAGTTTTATTGGATTTTTTTAGTTTAAGATGTAAAATAAAGTTTTATCGATTCTTTTAATTTAAGATGTAAAATAAAGTCTTATATTATTAAATGATTAATATTATACAATTTTTTAAAATTAAAAAAATATATATTAATTAGATTTTTTATATAAATAAGTGATTAAAAATTATATATATGTTAACTGTTATTTTTATGTATTTAACCAGAACTAAATAACATTTATTTATTTAACATTTTTTTTTCAGAAAGAAAAAAGCCTGTCCTTGTTATTCTTGTAAGAATCAAAGGTCATCTTTACAATCATCCCGCAATTGGGTTACACATTGTCACAGCCCATTGGAGTTCTGCCAGGGGGAAAGGCATCACAACAGCTAAAAGAACCCATCAGAAAACTGTCTCATCATAAGAGAACTGTCATCTCGTCCACATCTACCGAGTGCCAAAAGGCACTGATCAGCATTCTAAAAGTGAGCACTCATACAAAACAAGACAGAATAGGGGAGAAACCCCCTTTTAACAATCTCAATAGAGCTTAAAAGTGTCCCTAGAAACCAATTGGTTCTCAAAAAATTCCATATAACTGCCTTTCCCCTGAGGAAAGGTGAGTGCATCTTTAGAGAGACGGTCAGCCAACCGATTGTGCTCTCGGTAAATGTGGGTGAAAGACAAATCCTGGAAGCTAGAAAATAGCTTTTTTGTCTCTCTGCACCAATGAACCAGATCAGTCGGGGAGATAGCAGTCGATCCCTTCGCCCAATTGATGATTACTTGTGAATCACCATAAACATGGGATAGGGGGATCCCCATCATTTGGGAGGTAAGAAAAAGTGCCCATAAACTGAGCAATTCCGCTTTTGTGTTGGTGCCATGTCCGACCCCTAGCGAGAACTCCAAATGGTGGTAATCATTGAGATGTATGCAAAAACCCACACCATCTAACATACAATTTGATGCGCCATTAATGAAGCCACATGGATAAATCTTGGATGGGGGCTTCCCCAGAATTCTGCAAGTTTGTTTTCCTGTGGCAGTCGAATGGGAAAGAGCCTGCACTGCAGTTAAAATTTGGCGAACAATACTATAGATATTCCTGCCTTTGCCTTCAAAAATTACCTCGTTGCGAGCCTTCCATATAATCCACATCATGTGGAAGGGTAGCATTTGGAGAGACGAGTTTCTTGGAAGCTTCCCCGTCCAAAAAATTAACATATCATTAAGAGGAACATAAGGAGAGAATGCAAGAAGATTTAAATGATCGCAAACTTGTTCTGCCACCGTTTTCTAGACAACACACGATGAGAAAAGGTGCTCAACAGTTTCTCCATCTTCGAAGCATAGAACACATATACCTGGGCCTGATTTTCTTTTTTTTCTGCAAATTTCCCCAGGTGAGGACTCTGTTCCTGAGTGCTAACCATATAAAACATGAGATTTTATTTGGCAGGGCTTTATTCCATAAATAGGAGTCAACAGGAATTGATACCGGGCCCAAGTAAGAGTTTACAATGCAATCATATGCATTACTGGCAGTTATGGAGCCCGTTTCTTTGTTGTAACCCCAGACAAGTTCATCATTACAATCTGTGAGGCGGATACCTACTCCAGATAAACCTGTAACATAATTAGTCCACAATGTATTGAAAGTGCCCCCAAGGTAAAGTTCATCTGCTGTAAACTAGTAACTCTGTGCATTTGTAAGAGTGTTATGAGCCTGCGCGAGAGTGTAGATATCCATGTCCTCCAAGTAAGATCTTAAGTCTTCTAGGAGGTAGAAGGAGGTGTGAGATCCCACAATTGGATCTATACCAATCTTTATACTATCACCGCTTCCAACCTGCCAAGCCAAATGCGAGCCCATCCAGAGAAAGGAGTGGATGAACCCTCTCCACATGACTGATACATTTCGAGTACTGAAGTTTTTGTATCTGAACCAATCTGTCACAGATCGTAATTTTATATATTTTAAATGCAAGACTTGAAACCATAAACCTCTAGACTAAAGGATTCTCCAAAAGGTTTTTAAGCGTAGAGCCACACTGAACCAGGCAAGATTTTTTATTCCCCAGCCACCGTGTTCCTTGGGCCAAGAAAGGTCCATCCAATTTGCCAAATGATATTTTCTGTTTGTGTCAGAGGATCCCACAAAAAGTTAAAAATGATTCTTCTAAGATTCTGGAGGATGAAGACCGAGAATTTATTTATTTAACATTATACATAGCATGTTGTTTTAACATAAAACAAACAATATGAATTGAATTGAATTTACTTCGAATTTCTAAAATTTTACTTGTACAAATTTTTTAATTTAGTTTTTTTTTAATTATAGAAAATATTAATAAAAATTAAGTAAATGTTTATAAAAAAATTAAAAAAATGTATAACCTTATATAAATTTTATTATTTACATTAATATTTTTTATTTTTATTATTTAAAATTAAATTAAATTATTTAATTTTTTTTTACATAAATAACAAATTTCTATCATTTTTCCATAATCTTTTTAAAAATAACCTAATTTTTTATAATGTCTAAATGTTTTTAAGATACTCTAACTCTTTGTAATGTCCAAAGAAAAGAAAAGTAATATAAATAAATTTGATAAGTTATTTAAATAAATTTGAAAGGTCTCTTTTTACTTAAAATGAAACATAAAATTTGTTTTAAATAATAATTTATTATTATTATTAAATTAAGTTAAAATTTTAATTTATTAAAATTTAAAAACAAATTTTATTGTATTATAAAAGAAAATTTAAATTCTTCAATATTCAAAACATAATACAAAATAAATAAGTGGACTCTGGCAAGGCTTCATTCAGCTAAAGGAAAAGGGAGTGGATGAAGTTATAGTATTTGGTGATTCTAGGTTAATTGTTCAGGCCCTGAATAACATGAGTAAGAATGACCGTATAGCAAGAATGATTAAGAGAATAAGAGCCATGGTTAAATCGTTCAGGAAGATTAATATTTTCCATGTCTTCTGGAATCTCAATGTATTGGCAGATGTGGCAGCCAACAAATTCATGGCTGTTGGCCTTCATGAACTTGTTATTAATTCGGTAGTTAGTATTGATATTCTTCCTTAGTTCCGCTCTCGGCTTTCTGACTGTTAGAAGCTGGGATTATGGACACTTGTTGTAATGGTTTTCCTTGTTCAACACTTTTTCGATGAGTTTGTCAATATAACATAACCGTTTTCGTTAAAAAAAATACAAAATAAATAAGTAAATTATTTTTGGATTAAGTTATATAATTATAATAAATAAATAAGTTATATTTTTAATTAAGTTATTTAATTAAACAAAACCTAAAGTGAATTGCAAAGTAACATCAACTTATATTAAGGATAATTTAATTAAAAGATAAAACTAAATCCTCTTTTACTTTGAGCTCCATTTTTATATATGTTTATGAAGTCGTGCTTCATCTAAATCCTTGTTATAGCAATTATTGTGAAGGCCATTAAGATATTAAGGATTTTTGCTCCTAATTTCACTTGTTTTTTAATTATTTTTATTTAGAAAAAAATATGTTAGCATGTTCTGGTTTGGAATTTGAACAACCTTAGCCTATTTTTATTTTTAGCTAAGAGAGTTATACAAAACAAAAACCAAACAAGATCCGATTTATGTCTTGAAGATCACAATCAAATCACATTTGGCTAAGAATCCACAAGAAATACAATAAGAAGGCCACATCATTAAAAATTGTCGAGACTGTTTTGGAAGAATTAATGATATACCTAGATTCATTAACCTTTTTAATGACCATGATGCATAGGATGACGAGGATAGTTGTTTGTTGTTAAGTTTTTAGTGGTGTTTAGGGTTTATGTATTTGATTTGGGTTAGGCAATCTGAATAGCAATTTCAATATCATACAAGCAATTTGGTGGCTGGATCCTTCTATAGGCCATTGCTGAGAGCTTCAACTACTAAATTGATATTCCTAGATTAAATGGAAATTGGTGTGAATATATGAATTATAAGAAACTGGGCATGTAAAGAAATTTTACTAGTGCAAGCTTGTTATGCTGAATCTTTTGGCCCTTGCAACTAAAAACTTCCTTGAAACTCTATTTTTCTTTGGAAATGGTTGTGTTTATCTCGTTGTTTGGTTTCTTGAAATAATAACAAACAAGAAATAATATAGAGGATTTTTGGGAAATGATTGGGAAATGGGAGGCACACAATAGGAGGCAGCCATGTGGTGCTAATATGGTGATTTTGAGTAGAGGGTCCTTGGTGGTGATCCTGTGGGTCATGCCTACATGGGCATTAACATTATCATACATTGCGAAGGGAGCCACAAATAAAGACCCAGATCGTAAGGCTCCATAGAAAACACTAGAGTTTGACGCAATCTAACAAAAAGGTTATTTGAAGGATGTGGTTAAGGTAATGCAAGGATTTTTCACTTCCATGATGCATTTTCTTTGGATCGAGGTGATATACCACCTTCCATACTCTTCCACTAAGTTGTGGCCCAAGTCTACCAATGAATACAAGGAAAACGATGTTCGGGAATGGTTGAACGATGAGTGATCTATGGCCAAGTTGAGGGGTTATTCAGGTAGATTATAGAACCGCTTACAGAGGCATAAGATAGGCCCTTATGCAGTGTCTAGAGAAAAATATTGGGAAATTAATTCCGCTTAAATGCATTGATTGGAGGATATGAAGTTCGAGAAGTTATGCTTGACCTAGGTTTGGACATTGACCTGTCGTTGAGGAAATCATGGGAAATCATAGAATGTATGAGGTTCGTCTACTTGTTGACCTAATTGTGATTAGTGAACTAGTCCTGTGTTTTCCCCATTGTTATATTGGAGTAGAATAAAGTTTATCTTGATGATGTCAAGACTTAAGTTGACTTTAAGGTCATTTAGGCACTAGATGATAAAAATCCCTACCTAGAATTATTAGGGATTGAATGAGAATTTGATAATGATGTCAATCTCAACTTGAAACAATGGTGTACATATTATTTGAAAGGGGGTTTATCTATTATGTCTACATAGAACACATGAAGAGTACATAGCAGGATGAATGGTTAACACAATTCACTGAAGTAGGGAATGAATGGTTAACACAATTAACCTATTACTTGGGAGATGCTTCAAAAGTATAATAAGAAGGGTTTAGTATATGTATTTTGTGTAAGCAGGGAGCATAAACTAATATTTTTTATCAATGATGTTTTTGCTAAATGGATAAGGAAGGATTTGGGTCTTTAATGGGTCATAATGATGATTGACTTGGGTTGTGAGTTGGATATTGTTTAAATCCCTGCTATGATTGGCATGAATTGAAGAACTTTAGATTTATACCTTTCTTGGCTATGTGGGGTATTTCAATTGCATGCAATGTCTTTTTATTTGACAATAAAAATATATGCCTACATTCCAAGTCCTTGTTTAGATATGTGCTATCTATCAACAATGCAAATCATCTTGCGATGTCATAATAGATAAACCCCAGGACCTTTTGGGAGCAAATCATCTCTTGTTTCTTATTGTGTATGAGATGCAAACCTTTCCTCAAGTTTAGGATTTTAAAAGGGGTTTGCATTTGATCCCTTTGAGTGCTTGATTGTTAAGATGTATCTATGCTAGTGTTATGTGAAAATTACATGCTTAAGTGCTTTTGTTTAGGTCATTTCAATTTTTTGGGGTACATTTATAATTTTTTGGGGTCCATCTATAATTTTTTTTGTTAGTTAACACATTCATAAAGTTTGTGTTAGTTGGTTAATGGATTTTATCTCACACAGGTAAGGAAAGAAGTTTTACTGGGATCACTAGCTTCATAAAAACTTTAATTGGATCACCATTTAGACAATTCAAAGGAAACCACTCAAGTTCTTCATGACATGTGTTTTACTACTATATATTTTAGTTCATTGCATCTACTTCTATTTTTTTTCCCTTTCGGCTCCTAATGACGCTTTTTATGATCAAATCTTGCTTTGTCGTGTCTACCTCATTTCCAAGGGTACTCTCAAATTGACAACTAAGATGTAGATCCATTTGAATAATGATTGCGAGATATTCTTACAACTAATCTCCATGGTTGAACATTGCCCATTGGAAAGTATTTTGCTTCTCGAGATGCAATTCAACTTCAAGTCAATAAAAGAAATCAAATCATCCGATGTAAGCTCCATTGTTGACATCATTGGTATTGCCACAAACACATCCCCTACCTCCCCTATACATCAAAAAGATGGATAAAATAATATAACAAAACAAATCCGTAAAAAGTACATGTCAGGCTATAGGATGGATGCCACCTTGTGGGGAGAACATTACCTGGTAGATGGAAAGGAACTAGCTACCTTGTGCTCTAAAAATTCCCACCCTATGCTTCTTATATGCTATGATTCTTATATGTTATGTAACAGATATGTAAGAATTTTTGTTCTTTGTAATGCTACTTAATATACTATGCTCATGTTTTTTGGTTAATAGGAAAAATTAAAAGAGAAGAAGCCAATGATGACATATGCTCTCACTTAAAGTATTCAGAACCATTGGATTTACAAAGAAACTGCAAAGTCTTATAATAATATTTCCGAACCATTATCTTTTGCAAGAAAAAATTATAGCCAACCAATACCCAATGTCATCAAACGTCGTTAAGAATGAGAAAGCAATGTGAGAAAAGGAAAAATATATTTAATGGAGTTGTAATATCAATCAACCATCAAAGATGACCCAACTCAATATTGACACAACATAGCATAATCACGATTATTGCCCTGAAAATAGAACCGTGTAGTCATAGCAAGAGGTGGACTAAATAAATCAATATATCAACCAAAGGCTATAAAATATCAACCAAATTATTGGTAGCTAAACCAATAATATGAAAATATTTCATAATGTTGCAAAGAAAAATTACAGTGAACACACATGATATATTAATCAAGATTGCGTTGTGACCCAGAGAATTGTGCCTCATGATGGACATTTGATTCTTGACATAAAAATTTTAGTATTCTTGTCAAAACGAGAAATGTTCAGGGCAATTACTCATATTAGTCCTTATATAGTGTCCCATATTTTCCACATGAGTTGCATAGCTATGATAATTTTGTTACTTTGTTCTTACATTTTACACACAAAAATGATACTTTATGAGATGGATGCATCATCATTATCTTGTTATATATTCAATCTAAAATATTAGATGAAAGAAACTACATATTTGAAGCAAATACGAAACAACCATGATCCACTTCACTGTAAACAAACTAAACTATCATCAACCAAAATTAGATAGCATTTTCAAGAGTGTTAACAACTTCCTAGCATTTTCAGGAATGTTAACAACTTCCATGTCAATTGATCACATGTGGTTGTTTACTCGGAAGTTGGGAAGCTATTGAAATGGTTCATGAGCATTTTTTGGTTGATACTCTTTAAAACGATGCTTTATATACATTTTTTTAGTATGCAGTTAAGGAAATGATGGAATTTAATAAATCTAAAAAATTTAGTGTTTCATTCAGTTTTGAAGAGGACTTTGTACAATGTTGTTGAGAATGTATTGGCATCACCCATGTTAGCTACCAATGGGTTTCAAATTAGATGTGCCACCATGAGTCATATAAGATCTTACCATTATTTTTTGGTGGAAAGAAAGACTTGAGATCATTATGTCTTAAGGTTATTTCCATTGTCCTAAATAAGTAGAATTCTATTGATTATGGTACAGATTTATGGGATATGTTTTTTACAACAATAAAATCATTAGATAAGAAATTTATACAAGAAAGAGCAGAGAAACACCTAGCTCATTATTCTGTTTTCTAGAAATGAACAACCATTTAAAGCTTGCTTCATTTCTCAAGAGAGATAAATCGCTTGTCCTCGATATTCCAACAATCATGTTTGTTAAAAGTGTTTTGGAAGCCATGATTTCAACAATTCTGACTTTCATTGAGAATCTTCTGAATTTGGAGCACATGAAAATCAAGATAATATGCACATGAAGATCAAGATAATATTCTGTTGCATGGATTTTTTTTTACTGCATCTTGATATGCTTTTTGCAAGTATGCAAAATTTGCTTCACCTTTGTTGGGAAAATAAGAGGCAAAGCATTACAAAACCTAGGAAATGTGAGCTAATTTATTTCTAAATTATTGGGCAAATATATGGCACAATCAAAAGTAGTGAATCAATTTGTTGATTGCATGTTACCATTCCTTGATGATTAACAAGTCAGAAGGATTAGGAATTTTATTGAAATACTCTCTTTTGAAAGAGGTTTTCCACCTTTGGCTGACATAAGTGCTATGCAAATGCTAACTATGTTCAGTTAGTTGCCAATTCTTCCTACATTTAATATTCGAATGCATATTTGTGTTATCTTGGAAGGGGTTTTTAAAATTGACCATTCCTTTTCCTTCCTTACAATACTTGTTACGCCGCAAGGCGTTCAACAAGTGGGAGTCGACTCCCCGAGTTAATGCTTTTTTTTTCCAGCAGTAGGATGCTTTCGCCCGATGATTGGGTTAATTTGTTTCGTTGAATTTGATCTGCTGCTTGCTGATGTGGCGATATGACACCTGCTCCTCCTTAAATGCGCGATCTGGCACCTACTCCTCCTTATGTACTATCTTTTTCTGACCATCAAAGAATTCCCCATTGAAGCCGAGAATCCCAGGTAGGCTGATCTCGGAAGGGTGCTTGATAGCTCGATTGTGGTGTTCAAGATGACCGCATAGCGAATTGGTCGATCTGCATAGGCGGCATATATTTGCAGGGTTTTGTTCCAGCCATCGTAATGGATTTGAACCCTTATCGACCACCCCGATTTGAGCTCGATGCTGTTCTGACCGAATTCAGCAGTCGCGTTGGATATTATGCTGTTGATGTCTATGCCAAAATTATATTCCCTACCTGCAAAATGCTAAGCAAGGATAGGAAAAGGATTTAACCTTCAAACCAGTGTCCAATTTCCCAGCCAAAGCTAGTAGCAATGATGTCTTTCCAGACCCAGGGAGGCCCAATAACAAAGCCATTTTGCATAATCAGTGCAATGATTTGGTGTAAGCATTTATCTTGTTTCAAGTAAGACCTTTTAGGACCAAACTTTCTAGCTCAGGCAAGAAGACCTTTCAGAGTCCATGGAGATTTAATATATGCTAACAGTAACTGTATTCTAATTTCTGTATACTATAGCAATTTGATTATAAATGAATTGTTCCACAAGACGAGCCTATTACCGAGATGGTTTGAGGATTCCGCTAGCGTCCTTCAGAATTGTGAGGTTTTCCTTCTTGCTAAGTGACAGTCCTGTCATGCCTACTAAGGATTCGAACAAGTTAATAGCAGTATTCCACAGTGTAAGAAGAGCTCTGCTACCCACGTGACACTCTGCATCAACTATCAAGTGTTCGAATCAGACTTCTACAGTTGGAAGCTGGATACCAACTCTGCAAACAATGTCCAAACATAATTTATGTGAGCTCTACATTGCAAAAGCTTCAATGAAAGTTTTCAATCAAATCACCATATGAGCTGTTGCTACCTTGGGAATTGAAATTGGAAACTTAGTATGGGTGTCAAATATAGAAACACATAAACTCACCTGTCTATATGATTCCTGAGCTTCATCAAGAACTTCTCATTATCTTCTTCTGCCACCTTAAAGATACATTCAATGAAAGCCTGCTTCTACATCATTCCAAGCTTCCGAACATCCACTCCAGTGTGAACCATCTTATTATTATTATCATCGATATTCGTCTAAGTATCCAGTACAAAATTTTGCATGATACTGGTCCTCAGCCTATCATAGGTGGGCAGCTCCAGAGCTGCCCATCTGAGAGCTTCTTCGTCATCATCTACCCTCTGTGAACGAGTGTTGGATATGGCAAACATATCTTCAACACCCCAAAATTGTAACTACACAAAATTGATGAGAAAACTGCAAATCACCTCACAAAAGCGTATTCATGGTGTGGGTTGTGTATTCATGGTGATGAGAAAACTGCAAATCACCTCACAAAAGCGTATTCATGGTGTGGGTTGTGTATTCATGGTGATGAGAAAACTGCAAATCACCTTCCACTAATGACTTGCTCACGTAGAGAGAAGGGCAAAAGGGTGGGCTGTGTATCCGTCACTCCAGAGGGCTGCTCAGGTTGGGGAGTGAGGAGGGGGCATTGAGCAACCACCACTCCAAACTATCGATGAAAGAAATGGGTGGAAAAATTGAATGCCAGAGGTAGGTTGTCTCTTGTAGTGTATCTTTACCTCCCATAGGTACTCGTGGATGGATGCCAGGTGCTCGTGTGGATGCCACGTGAACTGCATGCATGCTGGGAGGGAGTCATGCAAGAGGAGAGCTCGTGGATGGATGCCAGGTGCTCGTGTGAATTTTGTCACAAAGTTAACTTTTTCAACTATCAATATGACCCACAGTCTCTATGCCAATTAACTCAAACATGCAGAAATATGAGAGTGAAATGTCAGAGTGATGAAATATGGGAGCCCCTGTTCTATGACCGCTGGGGTAAAATTATTGGGCCGACTACTTTTACTGCCTGGGAGCAGATGGTGAAAGGGGAGAATGCAAGGATCCTGAATCGGAGCTACATGCCATCATGCTTGTGGATGCTTCCTCTGACATGTATTTGGTCATTTTCAAGACACAATGACAAATCAGTATTGGAAGAGCTGAATGAACGCTTTGTGAGTATGTATTCAGACTTGGAAAGTGGCAAATTATGGTTTCCCTTGCAGGTTTACAATCGGGAGGTGAGAATTAATTTTGCCACAAATCTCTAAGTAGAATCATCATATACTATGAAAATGTATGCTGTCCATACATTGCTTTCCATAAATGGCTGAACTTGCGCTTCAGCTCTCTTTGTTGGGTTAATGATACCCTTTTGTGCATGCTTTTATTTCTGGTCGGGTTCATTACATTCATCTGCTTTTTTTTTCAAAAATATGTTTCATTTGCACACTGTTTTCATGATTTTCAGTAGAAACCGACATTTTGTGTGTTGTCTTATTTATAGTAAAGAGCTAGAGACCTTTTGTGTTTACATTTTTATGTTGGGTAATACTGTTTCATATATATGTGTGCTATCTATGAAAATGTAGTTGCATTCACAAGTGACTATGCAATAGGTAAAATTTATATTTGAAGATCATTTGTTTGGGTGAAATGTGTATCAATGTTTTATATTTAAAGAGAAGTAGTTTGTTTAAGTTTCTTCCCTAATAACAGGTGAACAATTACCATAATCAAGGAGAAACAAACTGGTTTTATCTTTCTCCAAAACTCCCTTGATGATGGGTGAAGTGTTCACCCTAAATATTGGGAACGGTAAACATTTTACTAGTTCTCCCTAGTTCTCCCTTGATGATAGATGAAGTTGGATGAAGTGTTTATCCTAAATATTGGGAACTAAAAAAAATTTACCCAAAATTTAAAATAAATATACACAAAAATTTGTTTATTCTTTAAAAAAAATAGAGTATTAATCAAAATGGTTTCATTTCACACACCTCCTGTTACTCAAACATAGTTGTTAGAGTGATAATCACTTGTATTACATTGATCCAAAGGTTTCATATGACTTAATAAGGAGGACTAGTATATTAGAAAATGTAATTGTGATAGCCGCCAACTCCTCCTCCTCCCTAAGTGCCATGATTTTTTCTTTTTTCTTTTTTGAACTAAAGGACATCTCAGATTCGAAAAAAGGGAAGCTAATAAATTATTTTAACAAAAACTAGAGTCTAACAAAAACTGGTTATGATTATGGATAATCGAAAATCTGCCAAATGTTATGGATTTCTTCTTTTCAATATCACAGACGCCAAGCTAAGGGACTGCCAAATGTTATGGATTTCTTTTTCCAGTACCACTACTGGGGGAGTAGCATGCATAAACATCTTTTCTTTTGTTGCTAGGCATGTGATTGACCGATTATCTCTTGATGGTACTAAGATCGACCCCCCACACCCCTATCCAAAAGGTCCTGCTCGGATTACATTAAGAGCAAGCTATCTTGAGAAAAGGAAAAGTCTCTCGGCTCTGTTGAATGGGAATGATGGGGAATTTGGTTTTTGTATTTTTTTTTATTGTGATGTTTTTGAATGGGAGTGAGGGGGAATTTCTCGCACAAATAACCGTAAAGATAATTTGTCGCGATAAACTATTCTCCATATTGGTTTAAATCTACCCAGCCATTAAAACCCTTAATTTTAAAATAAATATAAAACAAGTTAGGCAACCAAAAATTTGATATTGAAACTATTTGGAAAATGATTAATTGAAAATTATATATATATCTAATTTACGAATATAGATGTTCAATTTACGAATATATACACTCCTTAATATTCTTTTCTTTTCCTGAGATTATGTAATTGTGTTGAAAAGATAAAAGAAAAAACAAAGAGCATAATTTAACGTTTAATTTAGCTACAATCTAATCCCATAGTGGTGTATGTTCTTTGAATTTTCTTCAACTAAATCTAATTTAAGCCTCAACATAAATATGTGTGAAATAATTTAGCTATCATTCATTGAAATTTTTTGAAATGTATTTATGGATTGATGAATCTGTGATGAGTAATTGAATGACCTATATTAGTAATAGGAAAACTATATTATAATTATTATATATTTAATGAGCCCAATAAACAAATAACATTTGTTAGGATGGTAAAATATGTGATTATAGAATAGATTCCACACCACGGGCCTAAGCCTAACTGTTGTATTCCATTCTCTATAATATATTTTTATACATCTCCTTTTTTGCATCGTATGTAAAGTAGGTATGTAGGAATGTATAAATAAATTATTTATTGTTTCTCTTTATAAATTTGAAATATTTTTATTTATTTAGTAGATAGATCCATAGATTTATGGAATGTTGCTTGATTGTAACATAAGAACTACAAAAACTAACAATCCATTGTCATTTGGATGAGAGAAGAATAATTTTCATGATTACTTTTGAAATGCAGATAATGTAATGGTCAATTATGTGAGGAATATAATGTCTTTAAAATATTGTATCTAAACTTTGTCTTCCTTGTTGTATATGTCTACATCTCCTTGCTTAACTTGCAACAGGACGTTCTTTTATTACACCCCTAGGTACAATTGCTAGTAGAATACCAAGCCAACTCTACACCATTAGAAAACTTTAGTTCATGAGTTTCTTTTTGAGATTTCCCAAAATACCATTAGATGAGTGTTTTTTTTGAGATTTCCCAAAATACCATTAGATTTTTATTGTTGCACCTTTTTGGGCAATAGCTAGTTTTATCGTGCTGCTAACGAAGCTGACTTCGTTCTTTTTACGTTCCTTACAATCGCTCTATAAATCCTGTTATGATACCACGAAATGCAACACCATCGTCGTCCTGTATTATAATACCAAGAGATGCAACAACATCCTCGTCCTTGTGGGAATAGGAAGAGTAACTAAAAATATTCTTCGAAAATGGCTATGACATTTTCAATATCTGAAACGCTGCCCAGCGATTTACGGTTCGTTAAACTAAGCATTAGCCAGAGAGCAAGGGGGATAGCCTGTAAACCCGTCGCCCGCCTAAACCCAAATGACCAAGCAAACAAATTTTCATCAGTGTCGTCAACTCTGTTCGTCGTGATGGGATTGGCCAGAAGATCTACAAGTGTGATAGTGAGGGCGTCGACCACCAGGCAAAGGCGGAAGAAGTTTTACCCGGGCGAAGACAAGGGGTTCGTGGAGGAGATGAGGTTCGTGGCTATGGAACTTCATTCCAATCGTACTGTAAAACAAGGGGAGATGGAGAAGGAGGAGGAGGAGAAGGAGAAGGAGGAGTCTGATGATGATGCTGATTCTCAGCCTGTGGGTGCCTGGGAGCCTACCATTAAGTCCTACCTTCAATTCTTGGTTGACAGTAAGCTCCTCTATGAAACGCTCGAGGCCATTGTGGACAGAGCTCCACATTCATCCTGTAAGTCCCCTTATTAAATTGTTTTGCTTTTACTCAAGTTTCGATGCGATTGAAACCTGTAAAGGGTTAAAGAATGGAATTGAATGAATTGGTTGTTTTCGAGTTTATGTTTTCTGATCTTTTTTAAAGAGCAGAGTTACTGTTTTGCACCGTCTGAGGCATGTGACTTCGGTTAAAGTAGAGTTACTGGTTTGCACTGTCTGAGGCATGTGAGTTCGGTTATATTGTATATATCCATCTTAAGCCATCTATTAAAAAAGGGATAGAAAAACACCACCGTGTAAAGTGCTTAAAATCTGGGTTTAGGATGATTTTAAGTCATATATCAAGTGTAAGCACTGAAGCCATCTATCAAGCAGTGAAAGGCATAAAAAGACCACCATACAAAGTGCTTAAAATCCAAATTTAAGATGCATTTATGCTAGTATCTACTCTTTACCTTTTCATGGTTTTTGACCTTAAACATTGAATGGCGATTTTTCCCATTTTATTTGATTAGCATTACCGATGTCTTTATATACGTTCGCATGTTCACCCGAGATCTCTCCCACCCTGGGGCTGTAAGAGCACCTACTTCTCTCCATGTAGTCATACTAAGAGTACCGATAGACCATTTTTTGTTGTGTCATTTTAGTGGCGTGCACTGGATACATCTTTTTCTGCAGATTGAGTTTTGAGTCTGTTTGGATTAACCTGGTCCTGGATGCAGTAGTTAACTCTGTCGCATTAGCGTGTTACAAGATAACATGTATTTGGGGGATTTTGAACCTGGGTCTGAGCACTGAAAGTGCTTTTATTTAAATTTTAATCACTCGACCACAGCCTGCTTGAAGTTTCAGTTACACAGTTTTTGGTGTTTGATGCCATTTAAAATGTTTTATGATGTATTACAATATCATTGAGATTTTGTGAAATAAGCTGATTATCTGTTCTGTCTGCATCATGCTCATCGTGTTCTGAAATATAAGGGCCTTGTATAGAATCTTGCCCAGCTCATTACTTTTATATATTCATTTGCTCTTTAGGTACATGGTGTCTTAAAATGCTAGCTGAAGAGAATTTAGAGGCAGATGTTCAAGACTCATCACAAACATGATTACAGATTTTTATGTTCACATACTAGTACCATATTCTCAACTTGGAAGGCAATAAAATTTTACGCTATTGACTTGATACCCAGAAAAACATGATAAATACATGGATATTTTTTCTTTCTTTCTACAATCGAGATCAAATTTATATTAGTTATCGAATACTAAATCACATGCAGAAATGTAGCTAGGTTGTGATCACCTGGATGCTGTTCTAGGTACTAAATTGCCACATATAATTTTGGCGGTGACCTTAACTTCGTACAGTTTTCACTAAATATGCCAAAAGGGAACTATTTGGGTTGATATTAAACTGGATACAAAGACTGGTACTTTTAATATGTGAATACTGGGAATAAAACAAGACATAAATTCAGCATTATTTCATCGACTGTATCTTCCTTCCAACGCTTTTAGTCATTATCATTCATTGACTGTATCTTTGTATCTTCTAATGCTGTGGGTCGTTCATTGTATCTTTGTATTGACCAGATTCATTCTTCACCACTTGACGTCAAATCGATTACCTGGTTTGTTATCAGTCAGGCATTCACTGATTTGGCATGTGTTAGGAACCCATGTCAATCCTTCTCTTTACCGTGTTAGTGTATTGTTGTGGGACGCATATGCTTTGTAAGTCGTCCCATAGTAATTGTTGATCCATAGTTTGTGTTATTGTTGTTGGGTGCATATGCTTTGTAAGCCGCCTGTAGTATTTGTTGATCCATAGTTTATATTGGCCCATGGTTTTGACCCATAGTATTGGCGCCTATGGTTTTGGCCCATGGTTTTGACCCATAATATTGGCGCCTATTTTTAGTATATAAGTGTGTGTTGAGGCCAAGGAAGTCACCGTGAAGTTATTTTGTATTGAGCTTGCTCAAAGGAGGTTGCCCCCTCGAAGTGGCCTGCGATTAATATAAAAGTGATTTTGAGTTCTGCTGCTATATCGTGCATTTTGATTACTTGTTTACTGCAGGGTCCTCACATCTGGTATCAGAGCGCTTTCTTGGGCTCGTTGGGTGAAATTTCTGCCCAAATTTTTTTTTTCGCTTCTGTTGCAGGTTCGGATCTGGGAATAATCCCTATTCGCTTAACTGTGGGAAGTACTTGGGCATAAGCCCTAAAACTCATTGTGAGGAGTACCACAAGAACCCCGAAGTAGCTGGCCCATTGAGAGGACCTGCCAGCGAAAAGGGCAACGACCCCTACCTGATTGATTAGTTCCCACCCGTGAGGTAAATCAAGAGCTATCGTTTGTGGCCAAGCGGTTATCAGTTTTACCTGAGCCGTGGCGTGAGGGGTACTGCCCCAATACGCAAGCCGTCAGACAGCATTGGTGGCCGAGTGAATCCCTTGAACCAACAGGAAGCCACACATACCTGGGGTCCATATCTATTTTCAGTTGCACAATCGCAGATTTCCTCTGTCCAGAACTGTTGGCGGTCAGTTCCGCGCCGTTGCCGATCACTTCCGCGCCGTTACAGATTCCACTGTTTTCGATCACTTTCGCGTCGTTGCAGATCCCTTCCTGCAAAAAAAAAAAAAAAAAAAAAGAAAAAAAAGAAAAAAAAGAAAAAGGGTATAAAATTCTGTTTTTTGGCCATATCTCCTTGGTTTCAACTCTGTTTTCCCTGAAACTTCACTGACACCTCTGCAATTCCATTTCTGAAGACCCTATCCCCAATTCCACTTCCCAAAACCTGAAATCCCACATTTGTCTATTTTTAGGGTTTACGATAACTCCTTCGATTTTCACCCAAACGCCTTCAAATTTTGCCACCATATTCCTTTCCTCATTCTGCTTCTTTGTCCCTCTCTACCAAATTTTCTCATTCTTTCATCCCGCTCCTAAAATCCCCATTTTTTGCTTCTCTGTCCTTTCGACAGTGTCCAAAACTTACTCAAACCAAAATTACCCTTCCGATTTTTTCCCAAATCCAGATTTTCCTCTACTGAAACAGTTTCTGTTTTTGTTTTTCTACCCACTTCCCCCCCCCAAAAAAAAAACAAAAAAACTCCTGGTTATGGTTGTCACCCGCACAGGAGCAAAAACAATGGAGGAAGCACTTGCAGCCATCCAAGCCAAACTCCAGGAACTGGATGAAAAATTTCTCGGTCTCCATCTTGAGCATTCAGCTATGAACACCAGACGACAGTCCGAGTCTTCATCAAACAATGGGTTCTCTTCTTCCAGCAATTTTCGCGGTCCGAAGCTAGATTTTCCTCGCTTCAATGGTACTGATCCGACTGGATGGATCTATCGTGCAGAACAGTATTTCAGTCTTCATAATACTTTTGATGTCCACCAAGTTCCACTTGCCTCCTTTCATTTGGAACAGGAAGCTCTTCAATGGTATCGTTGTTACATCAAGGCTCATGAAGAGCCAAAATGGCCTGATTTTTGCCAGCTCCTTTTGCAACGATTCGGTCCTAGTGTTTTTGATGACTTCACAGGAGCTCTCACTAAACTTCGCCAAATTGGCACTGTGAAAGAGTATCAAACTGAATTTGAGAAACTAGCTAATCA